>VBSM01003169.1:28085651-28119803 GCA_008086735.1 Cheirogaleus medius | reverse complement strand
CAAAAAAAAAAAGATACATTTGAGACTGGGGCTCTACACACAAAAATGGAGAACAGGCTGGCCCGGCCCTGGCAGCCTGGCTAAGTTGGAGGCTCGTTCCTAGGCGGACACCACGATGCTTTGCTTGCCTTTGATGCACCCTCTCCAGCTTGCACGTACGCTGGGTTCGAGTGCCCAGAAAAGAACTAGTCCACGGATAAAAATGACCTAATCTTCCATTGCCCAAGCCATTCCAACAGTAAGCATCCAACATCCTGACATAAGGACTACACTGAGTTCACGGTGCCAGGCCCAGAAACTCCTTAGGCACCGTGAGATTTGCAAGATGATATTAAAATTAAGAGCATACAGGATCCAGGTCACGGCGGATTCTTCAGATTCTTGCCGATATAAAAGAATGTTTTCAAGCAAAGATCAAGAAAGTTTCATGAACAAGTATCCTATTCTAAGAAATGTACATCAGCAGTTCACACATTGTATCTCAATTTTATTTTAGACGGCAGCTCTTTGAAGTGGGTGTGTTGCACCGATTTCACAAAAGAGGAAAGTGCACCGCGGAACAGGTGATCTGAGCCACCTGGCTTCCCTCTGACGCGGGCCCCTCCCCGGACCAGGGCCGACTGCTCGGCACCGAAGCCCTTTTTGTCTGCACCCTTTGTCCCATGGTGGATTCCAACAGTCGCTCCATTTCTGGGGGCCTTGGGGTTCAGGAGCTGCTTGGAGGGCGTGGGTAAGGGGGTGACCCTTATGAGCCCCCCTTGGGGGCCAGGATCTCCCCCAAGTCCTCTTCAAGTATTAACTAGTTTCTTCTCACTCAACCTCCACGACCACCCCAGGGAAGACGAGGCCACTTTTCCGTCCACGCTGAGGACACAGTGGGCCTGTGACCGGCACCCGAGGGCAGACTCCCAGGAATCCACAGCCGCGTTCAGGCACCTGTGAGCCTCGGGGTCCTCCCCCGCAGCCCCCGCAGCAGCTTCCTGCTCTCACAGGCAGGAGGCGGCAAGGACTCGGAGGAGCAGAGCGTGGAGCTGTTTTGCCCACACGCAGCGTTCAGGGCTCTGGAGTCAGACAGCTTCCGGGTGCAACATGTGCTCAGCCCCTTCCTCACGGGTGACCCTGGGCAAGTCACGACACCTCTCCGGGCCCTAACATCACCTACCTCCAATGTTGGCCAAGGACGAGGAACATGGCGACACTCGTAGAGCACTCAGCCCCTGCTGGCACCAGCTGCGCTCCTGTTCCCCCGTCCTAGACAATTCCAGAGCTTTGTCCAAAGGGGCTCTGGGGCTGCAAGGCCTGGGCCCCCCACGAGTGGCCCCTGGGAAGAGTGGCCCCAGAGAGGCTGGAGTAACAGTCCCTCAGAGTCCCGTGCTTCTGCCGCCTTTGGCTCCGCGAGCACAGCAGGCAGGCGAGAGGGGCCTAGTGACCAGCCCCGGCACAGGGCCGCGTGCTCCCGTCAGCCCTGGCGTTCTGAGCACCAGCCGTGGGCCGGGCGCTGCTCTGGGTGCAGGGTCTTCAGGGCTGGACAGGACAGGTGAGACCCCTCTCCTTGCTGCACGGAGCACCCGTGCTGGGGGGAGGCATACAATAAGCAAGTTAACAAGCACACGTGTAACCACATGTTGTAAAACCTGTTTGAAAGAAAAGACTAGAGTCCTCTGAAGGAGAAGGTTGTCCAGCCAAAGCCTCTCTGTTGAGATATGGAGGGTGGGAGTTGGGAAGGGGAGCTGGGAACTGTGTATCACCATGTGGGAACAGCATGTTCAAGGGTCCTGAGGCAGAGAAGAGCCTGGCAGGACGAAAGCCTGGAGTTCCTGGGCACTGCAGGTGAGAAGAAGTGGCCAGAGTGCTTGGGTTGGGGAAGGGGCTGATGTAACTTCAGAGTTGGGGTGAGGGGAGCGGGTGTTCCCCATGGTGTCCCCCACTCAGTCCTCCACTCACAGACCATTACAGAGCAACAAGGGTCAGGGCCGTGCAGGGCTCCCTGGGGCTGCGAGGGGAACCTGTGCTCTTTCCGGCCCACCCAGTGGCCTCCCCCAGAGCCCCCGGGGCTGGGCTGATAGCACTTCTGGCCTGGCCCCCTGCCTACCACCCAGGAAGGACCTGGCCCCGCCTGGGCCCAGCATGGACGTGGCGAACAACCCAGGAGGCATGTGGTGTGGGGGGTGGAGAGAGTCGGGTGGGAACTCGGACGGGAACTCGCCTGCACAAAGGAGAGCCCTGAGCATCTGCAGAAGGCAGGAGAGGAGGGGTCAGAGGTGAAGAAGGAAATTCTGCCGAGTCCTGGCTCCACCGCTGCCACTGTGTCACCCCGTACTCCCCGGGCCTCATTTCTCGCCCTCCGGGAAATGGGAGGTTGGGTAGGACCACCGATGCTGTCTGTGCTAACGCAGCCCCCGGAAGGGTGGGAGCAGCCGACACACTTGGGGATTACCCTGGGCAAGTCTGTCTGACCCTCAGTTTCCTCATCCGTAAAATGGGATGGGCCCCACACCGCTACCTCGGGTGGTTGCTGAGCGTCCACACGCGGCGAGACCTGGAGAACGCCCTGCCCGGCCGGCACCGTCATTGCCCGCACTACTGGACGCTGGGTGGGCGCCCTCCCTTGCTGGGCCGTGCTGGGCGGGACGTGCCGTGGGAGCCTGCATGGCACTGGTGACAGGGGCAGACACCAGGACGTGGGGACCCTGCCCAGGGCTGAGCCTGAGTTAAGGTGGGATTGGCTCCCCCCACACAGCATGGGCAGCCCTGGGGGCCCCCCAGCCCACCCAGAGGCCGCAAAACCAGCGCAAAGGCCTGAAGGAGGTGCCACCCCGGCCCGACCCCCGACCCTCTGAGGTAAGAGAAGGAGGGAGGGAGGGAGAACCACGTGGGGCAGGGGGGCTCCAAGACCCCCAGACTGCCAGAGCTGGGGGGCAAACCTCGTGTTGTGTGGACGGGGAGATGCAGGCACAAACTGACCCCGCGCACAGCGGCTCACACGCCACGAGGCCTTCCCTGCTGCCCTGCCCCTCCTCGTGCAGGGCTTGTAGGGCCAAGGCCACCTAGGCTCAGAGAGGGGCACGGCTTGCCCAGCCACGCGGCCCGCTGGAGGGAAGGCAGACGCGCCCCTGATCAGCTCTGCCTCTGTGCCCGGCTTCTTCCCTGCTTCCTCTCCTCTAATCCTCAGAACGCCTTTCAAGGTGGGCGTGATTTCGCCCATTTTACAGATGAGGAGACAGAGGCTCAGAGGTGAAGCCGATTCCCAAGCACACAGGGAGTGGGAATTGTGCTGAACCTCTGCTCGTTTGGTTACAGGCAGACAAGCAGGTTCCCAGGGAGGACGCCGTGCTGGGGATATTTGAGGACAGGCCTGCAGGGAAGCAGCCACCCTGGAGGGCACTTCTCAGGACTTCAAGTAAAACCTGCACGAGAAGCACTGTGACCTTTGGGAGCTGGAACCCCAGCCAGGGGGCTGGAGCAGACCCCCCAGGGCATGGGGTTCTAAGGTGGGAGGGGGCCGGGAACACAGCAGCCATCAGCAAATGCTCTTTGGGGACGACGATGGAGGTCCTGCAGCCACCATAAGCCACCCGGGGCGGGGCTCACTGTGTAGCCAGGGCCTCCGCCAGCCACCTGCAGAGCAGCCCACACCCCCGCCACTCTCCTGTCGTCCTCCCCTCCAGTCCTGCCTCAGCTGCACCGCAGCCCGGGGCTCTGTGTCCTCCACGCCCTGCACCACTGGACGCCTGGGCCGTGTCACACATTGCCTTGTCCCATGCTACCAGTGCCCCTGGCCGGGCGAGCTCGGCCCTCCAGGACAGCAGCAAGGGCAATGGAGCCCAGCGAGGCAGAGGAGGAGAGGGTGGGGCCGGCAGACCCTCCTGGCCCCGTTTGGATCCACTCACAAGACCATCTGCTCGGCGGCGCGGCGAGCGAGGGGCACTAGGGCAGACAGTGGCACCCGCCTGGCCACGTGCTCGCCTCTGGGGCCTGCGCCGGCCGGTCAGGAGGTTGGGCTGGCCTTCCCGCTGCAGCTGCTAGCCCCGGCTGGTAAGCGGTGCCAGGCTCCTCAGTGCAGACCCTCCAACAGAGATCCTGGAGCAGGGTACAGAGGGGACTCTGTGACTTGAGAGGGAGGGACGGGGCCGTGGGGAGGGCAGGGACAGAGGCAGGTGGGGTGTGTCCTCCTTAGAGAGGCGAACACCATGCACTGGCCTGCGTGGTGCCCCCAGAGCTCTGAAGACCCAGGAGTGAGCTCAGTGGCTACTGCCGGCTGCGTCCCCAGGGCCCCCGGAATGACCCTCAAAGCCCCTAACCATCCCCTTACATCTGCTCAGGCCACTTTAACCCAGGCTTGCCTGGGTCACCAGGGTGACCCTGTCCCCACATCATCGAAACATGGCACTTTGCCAGCCTAAAGGCCTTCAAAGGCCTCCTGTGCCCGTAGGTTAGTGACCCAAGTCCTTGCCCTGGCCTGCACACCCACCTCCCCAGCCTCATCCCCCTTCCCCCTGTGCCCCCTCACTCTCATGCACATGCACGCATACACACATGCACACACACACACGCACACACACACATTTTTGGAGCTTTAGTTTCAAAGACCTTCATTCAGTTCTGTTTCCTTGCCACTCTGTGTAAACTCCTTTGTGCCTCAGTTTCCTCATCTAGTAAATGGGGTACTGAATAGTGTCTTGGTTTTCGTTCCCCAAAAACAGGCCCTGAGACAGATGTTCAGGAACAAGCAGTTTATTTGGGGGGTGCCCCCAGAAGTAGCATGGGGGAGTGGGGAAGTGAGACAGCGAAGGGAAAAAAGCCAATGAAGTGTGCGCCGATGGGGGGACACCCCCTGTGGACAGCAGGGCCGCCATTACCGGGGGGCCTCTGAAAGGCAGCGTGGGGAGGGCTGGCCTCGGAGCTGCCCCCCGGGGCGAGGAAGCGGGTGTTTATCCCCCAGGTCCCACAGGTCATGGGCGAAGGGAAGCATCAACTGCAGGCACTTCAGCCGGCAACGCCCAGGGCTGCAGGGAGACACGGGTCGCTGCCGGCAAGTATGAGGACTGTCCTCAGGTGACCTCTGGGGTGGGCTGAAGGAACTCAGGCAGGACATCGGCACCTCTGCTGCAGTTAGTATCTCTCATAGTGTGGCGCAAATTAACTGACATGATACACGTAAAGTGCTCACCACGTTGCCTGCTACCTGGCAAGTACTCAGTGAGTCTGAGCTATGTTATCAATGATCGTAATATAATAATGTCTTATCATTATTAATAATAATGTCAGTATGTTCCCTCCCACCTCAAGGCCTTTGCCCAGGCTGCTCGCTGCCCATCCCCCCTCCGCCTGGTTAATGTCTGTTCATTCTTCAGATCACAACGCAGATGTCACCTCCTCAGGGAAGCCATCCTGGCGCCACTGGAGTAGA
Organism: Cheirogaleus medius; assembly: GCA_008086735.1. NCBI lineage: Eukaryota > Metazoa > Chordata > Mammalia > Primates > Cheirogaleidae > Cheirogaleus > Cheirogaleus medius. The sequence goes on along the minus strand of VBSM01003169.1, from coordinate 28,114,393 downwards.
TCGGGTCTCTCTCCCTTAGATGTGCTCAGAGCACTTGCTCTGCCTCTTTCCATCAGAGCATTTAATTGCTGCTGTGGTATTTGCATGATGGTGATTCTCTGCTTACTGCCTGCTCCCCTGCAGGACGGGAGCTCTGCGAGGGTGCAGGTCAGGTCTGTTTTGTCCAGAAAGCCGTGCCCAGGGCAGGGCCCAGCGTCCGCATGCGGGCAGAGCCTGGGGTGGCACTGGTGGGTGGAGAGGAATCTCAGGGTCAGTGGGGGGACAGGCACAAACCGAATATGACACAGTGAGGAGAATTCCAGATTAAAGCCATCTAGGAAGTAAATAGCTCCAAGGACTGATTCAGTCCTTTCTTCAGTAACTATTTTTGGGATACCTGTTCTGAGAGCACAGGCAGGCAGCGATAAACGAGACAGACACAGTCTCTGCCTTCATGGAGCTTTCCGTCCCACAAGGGCACTGGCGCAGGGAGCACAGAGAAGAGGATCTGGGAGAAGAGAAGCAAAGTGAAGGGGGAGAGGTGTGGAGAGACAAGGCTCCGGGTCAGCCAGACCTGCTTTGTTTCCTCCCCCAGCACTCAGGAAGACTACATTTCCCAGCCTCCTTGTAGTGGGGGTCATATGACCAGATGTGGCCAATGGAATGTGAGAGGAAGTGATGTAAAGCACTTCCTGGTCCAGCCCACAGAATCCTCCCCCACCATCCACCATGCTCTCTTCCTAGGCCTACAGAGCCCCAGAGCAGGCGTCAGCAAATGTCTGTAATTGCCAGAGGGCAAATATTCTAAGTTTTCTGGACCGTGCAATCTCCGTCACAACTACTCAATTCTGCCCTTACAGTGCTGAAGCTGCCAGTGTAACTGAATGGGCATGGCTATGTCTCAATAAAACTTTATTTACAAAAACAAGTTGTAGTTTGCAAACCTCCATCCTAAAAGATGGTGGAGCCCCTGGGCAGAAGAAACTTGACCCCCGTATAACTGTGTGGAGCAGAGCCCAGCCCACCTGCTTCACCCCAGCCAACTTTCATTCAGCTGAGTGAGAAGTAAACTCTTGCTGTGTTAAGACACTAAGGTTTGGGGCTTGTTTTTATAACAATTGGAATATCCTAACTAATATGGAATGACACACAGGAAATGACATTCATCTTGGGCCTTGACATCCATGCTACGGGTAGGCAAGATGAGGAAGGCATTCTTAAGGAAGATGGAACCCACGTGAGCCAACCAGTTGAAGACTGGAATGTCGTATGGAAGATATCAGAGGGCCTATGCTGCAAAAGGGACATCAAATGTGGTCACGAGGGAACGGAAAGTAGAAACTGAACGTATGAAGAAAACAGCAAGTGAGAGAGGGATAGAGATGTACCGTGCACTTGGCTGTCTTGCTATCCCTTAACAAGACTTGCATTTCCCTGCATTTCTGTCTGTGCCTTCATCCATGTGGCACCCCTGCCTGGCATGCCTACTATCTTCCAACTGCTAAAGTCCCACGCTTCCTTCAGGACTTAATGAAATCCCTGCTGGCTCCACTGTACAGAGAGGCAAGAGTGCCTTTTAGCAAGAGTACATATTTTGAGGCCAGGTAGTCCTGAGTTCAAATCCTGGCTTTGTTAGTAAGAGATGCTAAAGAATGAACTATTAAATATAAAGAAGCCAAGACTTGCTCTGTTTGAAAACTTTCTTCATTCTCATTCTCTCTACATGACAACTCCCAAAATAAGAAATGACTTCCAGGCAAAGATCAAAGCCAGGGTTACTATCAGGAAAACAGTTTAAAGATGAATCCAAGGGTGTAACTACAGAGCCTTTCGTCAAGACCTCAGAAGGATTTCAGGTGCTGCTTCATAAACCCTTTCAAACCCTTTCTAAGGATTATATTGAAGACCCTTTCTGTTAAATAATAGATCCTCTAAAAATCACAAGGGAAGCCTTGCAAGGAGTGCAGGGTAAAATAAAGATTTGTGGGTACAGCTTTTGTCTAATGGGACAGATTATAAATTGATTCATGAGAAACCCACACAACTTTTAATGGAATTGTTTTGGCTTTATGAATGGGACAGAGAGAGCACCAGATGAAAACAGACTTTTGTACCATAAAATTCTTTATGAGCAGGAAGCAGGTTAAGAAAAACTACTCAGCTGCACACACTATGCATTTCTTTTCTTTTTTTTTTTTTTGAGACAGAGTCTCACTCTGTTGCTCAGGCTAGAGCTGGGACTACAAGCATGCACCACCATGCCTGGCTAATTTTTTCTATATATTTTTAGTTGGCTAATTAATTTCTTTCTATTTTTTAGTAGAGACGGGGTCTCGCTCTGGCTCAGCCTGGTTTCGAACTCCTGACCTTGAGCGATCCACCCACCTCGGCCTCCCAGAGTGCTAGGATTACAGGCGTGAGCCACGGCGCCTGGCCACTATGTATTCCTTATGGAAATCCAAGAGTGGTTCAAAGGAAGGAACCAAGAGCCCAGAGGGCAGAGTCCAGAGCTAAGGAGAACTATCTCCGGCGGCGGGAGAAATGAGTGCTAATCCAGAACTGACGACACATGCCCAGGTGGATTTCAGAATTGCTCTGGACCAGTGATTGCTGTGTGCCTCCTGTCCCCCAACCCTTTTAGTCTGGGGCTGCTTATGGTAGCTCTTCTGTGCCCGTCCCACCACTGTTGGATATAAAGGAGAGGGCAGACAACTGGTTTCTTTAGCTCACAGATCTTCCTACTGAATGACGCAGTACCCAAGGAACCCTACCAAAGGAGACATATCCACACCTGCACATTTTAGATAACAAGACCCTGGACTTTGAGCTGATGCCATAAGGAAAGGTCCTGGGAGAAGGGAGTGAATATATTTTGCATGTGGGGACATGTATTAGTCTTCTAGGGCTGCCATAACGAGATTCCACACACTGTGGGGCTTAAACAACAGGAATTTATTCTCTCACAGTTCTGGAGGCTGGAAGTCCAAGATCACGGTGTCGGCAGGGTTGGTTTCTTCTGAGGCCTCTCTCCTTGGCTTGTAGATGGCCGTGTTATCCCTGCGTCTTCACATGGTGCCCCTCTGTGCATGTCTGTGTCCTAATCTCTCTTCTTACAAGGACACCAGTCATACTGGATCAGGGCCCACCCTAATGACCTCTCTTAAACTTAATCAACATGCGGATGGACCTGTCTTCAAAAAACAGTCCCATTTGGAGGTACTAAGGGTTGGGGCTTCAACATATAAATTTTGGGAGGGACACAATTCAGCCCCTAACATGGGTGGGTGTATATCATTATGAATCACCATGACCAGAGCAAATTGTGACAGATTGTATTTTCCAAAGATATTCCCACATACTCGTTCTATAAGTGACCTTGCCACTCTTCTATCAAGAGGTGGGGTCTCTGTCCCCTCCTCTTAAACCTGGGTAGACCTTTGTGACTGCCTTAGAGCATAGCAGTATTGCCAACAAAGTGCAGTAGCAGTGACAATATGCGACTTCTGAAGGTAGGTCATAAAAGGTGACACACGGCGTCTTAGAACCCAGTCACCATGCGGTAAGGAAGCTCAGACCACATGGTGAGGCCATGTGTCAGTGTTTCAGCTACCAGGTCCAGGTGAGGTTCCAACCACCAGACACACGAGGGAGGAGGCTCCCATTGGCTCCAGTCCCACCCCCAGCCACCATCTAACTGCGGCTGAGAGACCCCGGGGAGAGCTGCGAAGCTGAGCTCAGTCAACCCCCAGACCCACAAGAAATACAATCATAGATGATTATTGATGTCTTATACCCATTAAGTTTTGGGTGATTTCCAATATAGCAAAAATAACTGATGCCCCAGAGAGGTGAATAAAAGCAAAAGAGAAGGGAGGAGGCAAAGATGGGAGGAAGGAGGAAACTGTCACATGCCCCAGGACAGGGACTGTGTCCATCCTGTTCGCTGATTAGTCCTGGCATGGCAGGTGCTTGAGAGCACTTGGTGAATAGTGAATGAAGGAAAGAAGAGGAGAGGGACAGTTGGCAATTCTGAACGTACTGAGCTTTTGATCGCACATTTGGAGGCAGAATCCAGGAAGCACCTGGGAGAGACGACGAATTTCCAGACAGAACCCTTAGCTACCCCAGATCTTCTGTGTGCAAGGTTGAAGAAGAAAGACAACTGAGTCAGTGGATTTGACCAGGCCTTTGGGGGCAGTTTGCTCTTGAGCCGTCCACAGCTCCTGGGCCCGACAGCTCCCAGCAGGGCAGGGCAGGCGTGCAGGCTGGGAAAGGCTGAGCCCTGGGGCGGGCCTCTGCAGGCTGGACACTCCTGGCCCACGGCGGGGACACCACCAGCTTCCAGAGTCCCGTCCAGCTTCTGTCTAAGGGCCCTCAGCTGCCTCCTGGGCCTGCCTCAACTTTCTTTCTGTCTTGCCAACCAACCCTTCCTTCCCAGCCCTCCCGCCCTCAGGGTTGACATATTCCTGTGTTATTTCTCTTTCTCTGTTTCTATTTTCAACAGCCTGATCCCATTCAGGGACAGCCAGTCTGTTTCATGTGCTTCGCATTTGTTTTGTCCCTTCACCCCTTTCGACCAGTTTTCCTCCAGGACTCTCTTTTCTTCTCTGTTCCCATCTGAGTATTGTTTTTTATAAGACTTCCTTTGTTCTTGTCAAAATTTTAGCCTCTCTGTCCCTGACCTCTCCCCAGGGGCTCTTTTGCTAATTTTCCTCTTCTCTGCCCTCCTCTGTGTTCCCTCCTCCCTTGTCTTTCTCATGTCACTCACCCTCACCCCTGGAAGTTCTTGCGTGTCCGCCTCGCTGTCTTCCCCTCTGCAAACGCCTCCCTCACTCTCTTCCCCCTTCCTGCCCCTGCTGCGCAAACTGGGTTGTGGGTGCCGTCCGTCCGCTGCAGAGCAGGACACGCTGCGAGGCCAAGGCTCCCAGAGGGCCGAGTTGTGATCGTTTTATTTTTACAACGTCCTTGGATGGATCGAGGTGCTTGTGCAGGGTGGGGTTTTCTGCTGGGTGGGAGGGGACCAAGTCGGCGAATCACACTTGCAATTAATATAGGTCAGTTGCCGTGCAGTGTCCCAGTGGTCCCCGCGAGAGGAGAGCCTCATCATCTGGGGCCCGGCTCTGCAGAGGTGGCTGCGGTGCCGTCTAGGGGACAGCGGTGCAGAGGGGACCTGGGGCAGAGGTGGTGAGAGAGACGGGCTGCTGCTCTACCGGAACCAGACACCTGGTGTGAGAGGCCCCCCTCTCCTGCACCTCCTGGGAGCCTGGGGGCAAAGGGGACCTTCTCTAGGGCACTTCTCCTTCCTGGAGGATCCTGGGACCACCCTTCCCAGCACAGGATGGGAACAGAGAATCAGGGTCCTGAGGGAACAGCAACAGACACCTTTGCTCCTTCTGCCCTTCCTGTGCCAGGCACCAAGCTGGGGATGGGGACAAGACGGTGAGCAGAGCAGACATGGGGCCCGCCCTCATGGAGCGCTCAATCGAAGAAGACAGACATTCAAAAACACTGCAATGACGAATCGTGCAGGGTGAAGGAAACAAAGTGCTACAAGACAGAAAACCCAGGGAACCTAATTTAGATAGAGGAGCAGAAAGATCATCTCTGAGAAAATGAAACTGTTGTTGCAATTTGAAGGAGGAGCAGGCGTTGCCCAGGTGAAAAGCATGAGAAATGCACATTCCAGGGACAGGAGAGAACATGTCCAAAGGCCCTGGGGCAGGAAGGAGCACATTGCGATAAAGCGACTGGGTGGCTGGGAGCTGAAGGGTAGAGCTATGGGAAGGGCCACAGCCTGGTCACACAGGGTGCTGGGAACGTATGTGAACCCGTTTAAAGGTTTGACACAAGGAAGTGATGTGATCTGATTTCTGTTTCAAAAAATCCCTCTGGCTGCTGTGCAGAGAAGCTGCAGAAGAGCCAAGTAAGCAGCAGACCCCAAAGGAGAACCTGAGCAGGAAGCTTGGCTCTTTGCTCTTTGGAAAGCCCTCTCGCTTGCCCTGGAAGGTCAGCATGATTACACCCATTTGACAGATGAGAAAACCAAGTCTTCAAGAGGTTACAATGGCTTGTACGACAGGACTCGCCTAGTAAGGGTTGGACTCCAACCTGAGAGCCCAGGTATTCCAGTTCCCGGCCTCTACCTCTGTTCTTTCTGTCATATGGCCTTTGGCATAAGATGTGGGTCACGTGAAAGCTCAAAAGTAAGCCACTGGGCATCTGAAACCTGCACTCTGAGCATCCTCCTTCATTGTGCTTTTATCAAAATTTTTAAATCTTGAGCTTCCTAAGTCTTGGTCTGTTAATCTGTGGGATGGGGGATGGCAAGCCACCCCGCCTTCCTAGGCTATTGTGACACCTAACAATGGCGGATGTAAAGCACTTAGGAGAATGCCTGGCACACAGGAGGTGCTCAATCAATGTCAGCCTTCCTTTCCTTTGGAGAGGACCAAGGGCCCAGGAGCTGGTGACATATGCCCACTGTCACGCAGTCGGCCGTGGACGACGGATTTGACAACCAGCCATGCTGCGGCCCCGGCCCAGGCTCTGAGAGCCAGCCAGAGGCGGAGTCAGTTCTCTGAGACATTCCCATGCCCTGGCCACGAACTGAGAGAGGAGGATCCAGTCACACAGCTGCCCTCTGGCTGGGGTGTCCCTGCGTGGTGCCCAGCAGCAAAGCCACCCTGAGAAGGTCGCCAGTGATAGTGCTGATTCTGTCTTCTTCCAGACACAGCCCCAAGTCCTGGTTCAGCCAACTGGTGGGTCTTTCCCGGGCTCGAGAAAAGTGGGGGAAAGAAGCCCTTCCCTGCCCGCCTAGAACTTGCTCGTCAGCACCACCACTCTCTAGCGTCTCCCGGTGGGTGGCATGCTCCCCTCTGGGTAGATGGAGAAAAGGAAGCTCAGGCAGGCGACTGTCCCACTGAAGGGGATGGTGAGTGGACTGGCTGCCCCCTGCCCCCACTCTTGTCCGAAGGCACCTATGTGAGCACAGATTTGGGGCCAGTGACAGCCACGTGAATCGGGCCTGCAGCCCTGGGTGACGAGGGGGAGCTGAGTCCCCTTCTCTCCTCTTGCTGCTGCATGGACTTCATGTAAGTGAGACACTTTTCCTGTATTAAGCCACCGAGCACTGGGGGTTTAAATGTTTCTGGAATCACCCTAACTAATCCCAGTGGAAACCGCAGCCACAGGGATGAATAGAGAATTGCTCCGGAAAAGTGTGGAGGGTGAGTAAGGAGGGCGGAAGGAGGGAGTCCCGAAGCACACAGATGTTTATGGGATGGGCAAAAAATGGGGGAGACTGAGGAGGAGAAACAAGAGAGGTAGAAGGACCCCCAAGAGCATGGCGTTGCCTGGGGAAGCAAGGGGGTGGGGGCAGGCAGAGGGGAAACGTCCCGAGCTGCTCAGAGCTCGGGTGACTTACGTCTGAAAGTGCCTGTTGTATTTATTTAATAACTTAGAAGTAGCCGGGGTCCCACTGAGGCCCGTTTAGAGGAGGGACGGGGCAGAAATAAGGTGACTCCAGCTTGAGCAGGGTGTCTGAGCATGGACGGGGGCTGCGGGCCTGGCTCGGAGGGCTGCAGGGGGCGTCGGCGCTCGTGTTGGAAGACAGAGGCTCGGGCACGTTCATGGCCAGGAGGAGGAGGAAGCATTCAAGACGCAGGGCTTTGTTTTTGCCATACCTGTACCTTTCATCACTGGCTGACTCAAATTCTACTTGAAAATAGAGTATAAATAAATGATCAAATAATAAGACAATGTTCATTCCCACTAGCCCGTGACCTTGAAAGGGTCTTCAGAACAGTCTCTGCTCTCTGCTGGCTTGTGTCAGACGTGCTCTGTCGTCCCCTGCAAACGCTGACTGGGCAACTGCCAGCTCGGGGCACAGAGCGGGAGCCCAGCCTCCGCCCTCAGGGAGCTCACAGTCTGACGACGCCAGGGACGTGGGGCTGAGCCCCTCATGGAGAAACACCATATAAAGGGTGGAGGAAGGGGAAAGAGGGATTAAGTGTTTCCCAGGACTGAGGAGGGTGGGAGTATAAGGGAGGGGCGACATCTAACCAGGGCTTTGAATGACACCCAAGAGTCCACTGGGCAGAAAGATGCATGGCACATGCAAAGGCCCTGAGGTGTAACAGAGCAGGGGCCTAGAAGGGCTTTGGCATTGGTGAGCCTGAAGGTGAGATCGAGAGTAAAATGAGATGCACCTGGAAGGAGAGGGCAGCGGCCACGCCAGCAACCCACCCCCAGGATCACTTTGTTTCCTGGAGATGTTAACAATACCTTGTCCAGTGGCATGAGTTGATGTTCTCCTGTCCCCAGCGTCAGGGAGAAATGCGAGGGTCAGAGGAGAGCTCCTGAGGACCCATTCCTAGAGTGTTCATTGTGCCCAAGGCAGTGTTCCAGAAGCTTGTGACATGCCAGCGAACAAAACAGGCAAAGGTCTTCACCCTGCAGGAGCTGACATGACTCAGACAACAGACAAAAAGTGTGAATTTCCTCAGGCAAATTCTCCTAAAGTAAATCCTTAAGTAAAATCTTAAGTAAGGATGTCAGAAGATGATACTTGGTATGAAATAAAGAAAAAGGAGAACAGGGTGAGGACAATGAGGGGTTTGTGTCCGGGTGCGGGTGATGAGATCTCAGTGTGGTCAAGGAAGGAGGAGCCCGTTGAGCAGATGCCCAGGAGGCAAGGAAGTGAGTCCTGCCATACTGGGGGAAGGGAGAACAGCTCACGCAAAGGCCCTGAGGCATGAGCGAGCCTGGTGTGGTGGGGACGGCCCGGGGCCGGCTGGCTGAGCAGAGCAGGCAGAGGAGACGGTGGGAGCTGAGGCCAGATCAGGAGGGCCCTGGGCCCCCCCTTAAACCTTTGGCTTTTACTTGGAGTGCGATGGGGAGTCATGGCCCAGGCTGGAGCAGAGAGGCGACATGGTCTGACTTATGTCTTCAGAGGATCATCAGCCACTGTGTTGGGGATGGACGAAGGTGGGGGCAGGGCAGCAGCAGGGCGCCCAGCTAGGAAGATACCGAGGTGATCCAGGCAAGAGAGGACGGCGGTTCGAACCAGGCTGCGAGTGGTAGAAGGGGAGGGACGTGATGGATTCCTGATCCATTGGTGACTTCCTGGTGGGTCAGGCGTGGGGTGAGAGGTGGGGCAGCCAAGGACGTCTGCACGCTTTGGACCGAGCACGAGGAGGCCAGGGCTGCCAGCACCGAGGTGGAGGCAGTTGCAGGAGAGGCGGGTCAGGGGGTGGCAGAGACCAGGGTGAGGATGCACGGAGTTGGAGGCGTCTGTCACACGCCCACATGGAGCTCTCAGGAAGGCTGCTGGAGCTGCCAGTCTAGAGTGCAGGAGAGGGTCAGACTGGAGGTAGAAATTTGGGAGTCATCTACATATGGTTAGCATTCACAAGGATGTCCCCACTTGTCCCCAAGGATCCAGACATGGCCCGGGGAGGAGGTGAAGGCCCCTGTAGTACAATACAGCCAGATTGTTTTGGAAGGAGCAGGATCAAAGCCGTATTAATAGAGTGCGTGTGTTTCTCATGTAGATCAAACAGTGCTGTCTCTGAAAGAATCAAACCCTGTGTTTGACTTGAAGTAAATCAGGAGAAACCAGCTAGAGCCACTGCTGGAGGAGACACACCAAGTGAAACCCAAGCACCTTCTACAATTTCCCAGCAATGTCCTTGGCCTCAACTTACTCCTCCATAAAATGGGCACAAGCCTCCCCATGAGAGTGCTGGGAAGAACAAATTGTGACAACATATGTTGCTATTGCTTTCATCGTCAGGATCGTCCTCACTATCATTAAAGGGCTGGGCACATAGTAGGTTCTCAGAACAGTAATGATTGTCACTTAATAGCAATGCTGAGGATGACACTGTTGAGGAGGATGGTCGGTCCCGACCTTGCTGGCGGGGCCCGCCCGCCTGCAGGTAAGAGTCTGCAGCACTCCGGACACGATGGTCAGCCCCACGCTGGGGCCTGGGGACACGACACAGGCAGCAGCAGGACCCGCTCTGCACAGACACCACCCACCCACCCGCCTGCCAGCCGAGCCGCCGCCACACAGTCCACGGTCGGTCAGTGCCAGCCGTGGTGAGCATCCACCTGATGTGACACAGCATCTGCCTGGCAGGAACCGAAGACCTGCCAGCTCAGGCTTCGTGGAGATCCCGACAGCCCCGAGGAGAGGCTGGGAGGGCCGGGCGCGGCCGCACACCCAGGTCTAGACCCCGACCTGAGCCAGAGCCTGAGAGGAGCACAGTAATATAACGACAAGGTCCTCTGTTGAGTGCCCGCCTGTGCCCGGCCCTGTGCTGAGTGTTGAGTGTCACGACTCCTCAGTACACAGGGAAGAGAGGGTTCCCTGCCCCCGCCGCCGCCGTGCTCAGGTCCCAGGCAGGACTATTTGATTGCGAAGAATGGAAACACTGTGGCTGACTGAAGCAATCATACGGGGTGGGGATTTACTGGGGGGGTACTGGCGCCACTGGGTCGACGGGACAGCAGGAGAACCGGGACCGGGAAAGGACAGCAACCGCGGCAGTGCGGGAGTCTGGGACGCCGAGTCCCGACAGCGCGGCGGCTGGTGCAGGATGCCTGCGCCTGACTGCAGTGGCTCTTCCTGCACGTGTGTGTGGGGAGGGGCTGTCACCGTGTCTCTCTGTCCTGGACTAAGGGTCAGGGACAGAGGGTCTGATCAGCTGAGTTTGGGTCAAACGCTAAGTCTTAACTGACAGTGCCCCGAGACCGGACCCAGTGGGAAAGAGGTCACTGCTCCGAGAGGCACCGGGCTCTGCAAGCAGAAGAATAAGGAGCAGATCCCGGGTGGCCCCAAACCACGAACATCCATCGCTCCTGGGCTTGAAGACGGGCAGATCTGGACCCAAATCTCAGTGCTGCCACTCACTGCCCATGTGACCTTGGACGAGTCCTTTCATGTCTCTGAGCCTTGGTTTCCTCACCTGTAAGATGAGGATAATAAAACCTGCTGTGAGGGTCTTGAGACGCTTCAGCCAGATGATGTGTGTGGAGTGCCTGCCAGCGCCGGGGACAGCGCGGGGGCTCTGTGGACAGCACGGGGTGTGACAGGACGTCAGGACAGCCGGGGGGACTGTCCCACCCAACCTCCCTCCAAAGGGGCTCCGCAGTTCCCCTGGGGAGAAGAAAGTTACTAAATTCTCCAGAGCCATCTCAAAGGTCTGATTCTTAGAGTCCTAGGGTTTCCCATAGCGCCAGGGACAAGAGACGTCACACTGACAGACGGCATTTACCAGGGAGGGATGCGAGAGAGAGGATAGGGGGGCGAGTGCAGAGCCCGTGCCCAGGTCTCTGTGGAACCAGGGGTGCCCTAACCCAGCTCACCGCCTGCCCACCCGGGCCAGGCCCCGCCAGCGTCGCTAGCCGCACCCAGCCACCGAGACGGCAGTGCAGCCAGTGCCACCAGGTTTGGATGATCCCGGGTCATGTGGAGAAAGAAACGCGGAGACGGCAGGGCAGAGAGGGGGACGCCCGCAGCCTGCCGTGGCAAGGACATGTCGGTTGTCTGTGGCTTGAGCGGACATCACAGTACGTGGCAAGGACTTAAGCCAACATCCGCCCCACTCTAGGGGGCTCTGGGAGCCAGCGCTGTGAGGGTGGCCCCGCTTGTCCGAGAGAACTGGGAGGAGGGAGCATTTGAGCCAGAGCCGTATCTTCCAAGCTCTCAAGAACCACGCACACATGCATGTGCACAATCATACCTGCACGCACACCAAGTTTCCTATGAGATTGCCATTTCGAAACGAACAGGATTGAGCCTTAATAACCAAAATAAGACTGTTCTTTTTAATAACTAAAAGTGACTGGAAAGTCACAGAATCAGCCTGCGGTGTCCTGGAGGAAACCAGCTCCACAGCAAGAAAACCAAGCTCAGCAGAGCACAGTGGGAGCAGTTACTAGGGAAAAAACAAACTAGAACAGAATCTTTTCTGTTTACCTCCCTAGCGGAGGCCCGCACGCGGACCGGCTCCATTAATTACTATTATCTCCCAGTTCCAGGCTGGGAGCTTGCCCGGCGCCCTCCCAGGACACGGAGGAGGCCTCTATTAATTTGGGAATCTGAAGTGTAAACAAAAATGGGTGTGTTGGAGGCTTTCTCGCTGCAGCCTGTCGCCTTCATGTCACAAAACACGTCCGCAGGTGAGCTCGCCGTCCGAAGGATCTAGAGAGAACCTCAAACTGCTCAAGGGACAACACTCTCCTTCTTACATTCTAATTTCCTTCCTGCCCTCGTCCCAGGCGGTTCCATTTCCTCCCAAATCAAGATGGAGCATGAGAAGGAGCTGGGCGGTAGGGACAGGAGATCCGGATTAGAGGCCCAGTTCCGCAGTGTGCTGACTGTGTGACCTAGGACAAGTCACCGTCCCCCTCGGATCCCTGCGTCCTCACTGGCACAGCGATCACACCCAGCTCGGTGAGTCCGTGCGAAGGTACGAGAGAGACCGCATGGGAAAGCACACGGCAACCACTAGCGTGTGAGTCGTTACCTTTAAAACGCTGTCACAACTCTGGCTACTTACCCCCTCCCCAGAAAGCAAAGCTCCTTCACTCACTCAGGACCAGTAGAGGCAGCTGAGAGATTTTATCTCCTCTTCTAAAGAGACAAGAAATGGTCTCCACTCTGCCCTAGTAGAGAAGCTTCCAGGTGTTTTTGTTTTGTGAGCACCTATTTGGCGCCCGGCTCCTCCCAGCTGCTTTACACCGTCTGCTCAGGGAAGCCCCGAGACCACATTCTTGCCACCAGCGCTCACAGGGCAGCCCGGCAAGGTTGCACCAAGCTGAGGGGCAGGCTGAGCTCTCCACTCCCACGACCTTCCCCTCTCCGGGAGAGACTTTGCTCGAAGGACATGCCACCCAGGCATTTCCTCCGAGGACAGCAGGATGCGTCGCCCCCATTCACTCACCCTCCTGCCCATGAATCAAAGCTTGTCTTTTTTTTTTCCCTCTGCCTCCAGCCCTTGCGTTTCCAATTTCACCATTAGCTCACTGAGCAGTGGCGGCATTCCCAAGCCCCGCGCAGGAGGACTCCATCTTCCGCAGAACACAGAGGGCGCGCAGGAGGTAGAGCGCAAGAAGACTGGCGCAGGGTGGGACCTGCCACTCCCCACGGGCTGCCCAGAGACAGGGCCGGAGCCCATGAGGGGCTCCCTCCGCCCCTGTGTTCTCATCTCTAAGCCAAGGGCCAGCAAACTAAACCCCAGCAGACGCTTTGTAATATACAAACTGTACTGTAATGTGCAAACTGTAAAGTGCTAGAGGCATGTGTGGGGTAGTTACATACTGTGTAGAATGAGCTTTGTACACTGTGAAGTGCCACACCCATGCCAGGTGTTTTTGCAAATGCCAGGGACCAACAGTTGTGCTGTTCCCGACGCCAAGAGAAAGCCCCCAGGGAACGAGCAGCAGAGCCGGCAAGGGTGAGAGAAAGCAGTAACAGACCATTCCCAGCTTGAGGTCAAGACATCGGGAGGTGTCTCTGAGGTCCCCTGGATCCCCACTTTTAGGGGTTGCTATTAAATGAGATACTAAACGACTGCGGTTACCATCTGCTTTAAGTGCCCTGCATGCTTTATCTCGTCCTGTCCCTGCAACACGCTCTGACGGAGATACCGTCGTCCCTCCCATTTGACAGATGAGCAAACTGAGACCTGGGAGTGAGGTGACTTTCCCGAGGTCACACACACAGCTGGGGCATGGTGGCCCCAGGACTCAGGCCCCAAGGGAGCTAGTGTAGGGGGAAGCACGGAGCGCCAGGTCCAGCCCAGAGGAAGGGCCCAGGGATGGCGGCTTCTCCGCACGTCCCTCCACCGCCACACGTGGCCGAGAGGGCCGGGCCCAAGGCTCGAGGAGCTGACCACGCTGGACTCTGGGCTGGTGGACGCCTGCCGGACACCTGCGTCCAGAGGCAGGGGTTCCTCACGCCATGCTCTGGCCGAACTGGGAACAAGGGTGGGACTGAGGGTCTCAGGACAACCGGGACATTAAAAAATTATTTGATAGTCACATTCCCATGCTTCTGATATCTGTGTGGTTTGTGACAGTCCCCACGGGCTCTTCAAACCCCAGATGTGCGAAGCCCAACCTAGGTAGTCTGAAAGACCTGTGCTCAATCCACCACTCGGCGCAAAGTCCGGATAAGCCAAACCCAAGCTCCTCCTCACCTGCCTCCCTCCAGACGCGAGCATGAGAACACAGTGCTTGTTGCTGGTGTCCCTAGGTTTGGGGGAGGTTTGTGTTATAGCAATAACTAAGACAAAAAGGTATAATTATAATATAAATCCCAGTTTTACACAGAAAACTGAGGCACAGGGAGATTTAGTGGCTCACACGTGTTCACATGGCTAGTGGGTGACAGAGCAAAGCTGTGGCCCCAATAGTCTAGTTCCAGCACCTGTATTCATAGCATGGGGCTGGGAATCTTGAAGAACAAGTCCCAAAAGCTTGTTAACAAAACAAACCGAAAGAGGCAAATAACGGTTTGTGTTCAAAGCCAGCGGTAGATCGCGCCTCCAAGGCAGGGTCTGGACATGCTGGGAAAACCCAAGACTGAAGTGCGCTGGAGGAAGGTTCCACCTGTCAGAGCCGCCAGGGCTCTTCCCCCAGAAGGGCACAGGCTCTGGGGAGTGGCTTCTGTAGAGGGGAGGTCAGGGCACAGCAGGGCCGGCACCTTAATGCCAATTATAGAGAAATTAATCCCATTTCCCCATACATACCCTAGATTTGAGGTCCATCGAATTGCTCTCTGCTTTTGGAAGACTCTTTGCTATTTGAAGCCTCTACATCTTTGCACCTACTGTTCCCTCTGCCTAAAATTCCCTTCCTTCCATTGTCTGGCTATAATTCCCCTAGAAAATGAACCATTTATGTGTCCAGTGCCTCGTGCAAGCCTGCACATAGCACTGCTCACTTAGTCTAGTGGGTGAAGGAAGGGACCGTCCTGTGAACTAAGGACAAATATGCAGGTCTCTGGACAATCTATCTAGAGCTGTTTATTTCTTCCGGCTTTTTGACCTACACCTAAAACCAAACGACAAATTCTCACATCGAAATTGTATATTTTGGCATGAACTTAGACCAAATCTTTGGCCAATCTACCAGCTTATCAGAGCAGCTTCCTCCGGCATCCACCCCCTCTGTCCCCGTAACCCTGTGGAAGCCGTGATCCATGTTGTCCAGTCCACAAAGAGGTGTGGCCAAGAATCACAATCTGCAACCAAGAGATTCCTGAGAACTCAAGCTCCTTAATTATGTTTCTCAAACACCACACGGGGACACAGAGTCTGCAGCGATATTTCTAAAAATTCATCTTTCTATTCCCATCTGCCTCCCCCATCCCTGTGGTTCTTCCCAAATGCTTCCCTCCAACACCCTGATACATTCTTCCTGAGCCCTAAATAGAGGGCTTCTTGTCCATTTCTTTCTCCCCCTTTCTTCCTAATTATGTACCCCAAAGCTCCCCAAAAAACTAGTTAAGAATCAGCAAAACCTGATTAGTTGACAGCAGGAAAGACCAGGAATATTCATTTATGAATAAATTTGTCCTTTCTACTGACTTGCTCTTACCCAAAGAGTAAGTTATATTTTATAGCCTTTCCTTTTAGTCCATTGAATGTTCTGTCCTCATTCTCTTCTCCTAACAGGCAGCTTCAGGGGTGGGCGATTCTACCATGAAATGAACCAAGTGGCTATTTATGCCCCAAACCTCTCTCATCCACAGTTAAGACTCTCCGGGCTTACGTCAAATGGCAGAAGGGTCTATTGGCCCTCGGTACACATTTCTACTTTACCCAAGTGAGCGTGGTTTGTGGAAGGCTACGCTACAAGTGTGTTTGTATAGCCAGCCCTCTTTTCAAGGGAGACATGGTGCTTAGAGACATTGTATCTACAGAATCCTTTGAACTTGACATTGTCAGAAATTTACTTAGAACAAATACAAACTAGCAGAAACTGTGTAAAATATTAAGCACAGGCAACACGAGTTGGATGCAAGCAGTGACCACAATCCTGCCCTTGAGAATCTGCTCTGTGGATGCTCTCCTGACATCGCAACTGTGTGAACAAGTAAATTCAACTCACCAGAGGTCATCATGGCGTGGTCCCCCCACCACACACAGAGTTGCCTGTCTATACCCGCTCTCAGACTTCACTAACCAGATGACTGCTTCCAGTGGTTGTGGCATTTTATAAGCAGCATAGATCAATTGGAAAAGTGAATTATCTCTGCTTAGTGACTAATAATAAGATAATAATGTTATAACCACCCCCCAAAATATGTAGGAGCTGGAGAAAATGTAGCAAGGGCAAAAAAATTGAATTAAGTTATGCAAAAAAAAAAAAAATCAAAAGCGGGTGACTTTGCGAGAAGGCAAAGAGCAGTTAATTTGGCTTCAGAATTAAATTACTCCTCTGTTACAGATGAATTTCACACTGCAAAATGTAGGTGACTGTATCTCAATGATCATTGAGCTTATAAATCCAATACATCATTATGATCTTACTAAGACGTCTTAGTTCACTTTTTTTGAACCTAAACACACCTTAACGATGGTCTGCAGGGAGATCTGGTGGCAGACACTTCACTCCTAGAGCTCTGGTCCTTGTCTACTGTGCTCAGACCTCACCGGCCTTCTTTCTGTCTCTATGTCAGAGACAGCACCAGCCCAGCCCTCTGCATGAACACCCAGATCCCCACGCAGCCTCCACATCTTCCTGGACGTCTCAGCTCCTCGAGGGTGCCTTCTCTGATCACCCCACCCCTTCACCCGCAGTCCCACCTTCACCCACCACCAGGCTTCTCTCTCCCATAATCCTGTTTTGCATCTTTCATTGCCCTCCCTGCTGTAGGAAATAATCTGATCATACACAGCGCTGCATGGATAGGCTTGCTGGAATAAGCCAGAGATGTACAAGACAGTAGGATGTAGGACGTGGTGTTTGAGGGTAGGTCACGGAGCCAGAGAGCTCTGCCGATTACTGTGGCTGACCCTGGGCAAGTGACTGGGGACTTGCTTTTCTCATCTGTAAAACTGGAACGATAATACCCACCTCAGAGAGCTATTCTTAGGATTTGATGGACGAAGGGATGTAAGGCAGTTAGAATAATGCCAGGAACACAATAAGCTCTGTATGCATTTTCAAAACGTTTTTGTCATGGAATATTTCAAATGTAAACAAAAGTAGGGAAAATAGTTTGAGCATCCCTAATCCAAAATTCTGAAATCTGAAATGCCCCCAAATCCGAAAATTTCTGAGCATCAACATGATGCCACAGGTGGAAAATTCCATACCTGACTTCATGTACACAAACTTTGTTTCATAAACAAAATTATTAAAAATATTGTATAAAATTACCTTCAGGCTATGTGCATACATTATATATGAAACATAAATGAATTTCATGTTTAAACTTGGATTTCATTCCCAAGATATTTCATCATGTATATGCAAATATTCTAAAATACAAAAAAAATACAAAAAATACAAAAAAAATTCTGAAATTTGAAACACTTCTGATCCCTAGCATTTTGGATAAGGGATACTCAACCTGTATAATAAATCCCTATTAACTCATCACTGAGCTTCCATAATTGTCAATTAGTGGCCAATCTTGTTTCATCTAGATTTTCATCCATTTCCCCCAACCCTAGGTTATTTAGAAACAAATCACAGACTTTATATAATTTTATCTGTAAATATTTCAGTGGTTATCTCTAAAAGATAAGGACTCTTTATTTTAAATATAACCACAATATCATTATGACATCAAAAAATAATTAACACGATACCATTGTCACAACTTGAAATTGAGCCTTCCTCTTCCTTGGCCAGCACTATATCCCCAGACCCCCAGATCCCAGAATAAGGTCTGGCATATGGCAGATGTTCAATGAATAGGTGTCGAATAAGTGAATGATTTATCTCTTTGCTTCAAGGGCCACAAAGGACAACTCTGCAAGGGACTTAGCACCTCTAAAGCTTTCTCCAAGCTAGTCCATTCAAAAACATTAGGAAGACAAACTTCTCAGGGACCATACTGAATGATTTACTATAAGTGATGACAGAAATAAAAAGATTTAGATAAATGAGCAGAGCAAAAATTATTCACATATCACAAAATTAGAAATATTTTCATGTTAACTACTTTTGGTGTAAATCCTATTTAATATCTTACAGTCCTGGGCATGGGGGGTCAGAAGGCCTTTCGGAAGGACAAGACCTGCAATGTCACTGACAAACGCCTCCTGCTCCCCTGCCGAGAACCCAGGGAGATCTGTGACACCATTGAATACCATAAGCTCAAAGTTCGTGTAGAAGAACGAAGACCCAGGAACAGCCAGATTCTGTGAAAGAGAATAATATAGGGGAAGAATGTGGCTTATTAGAGATCAGAACACATTAAGGTCCCTCTAATCAAATCCTAATGGTGCTGGTGAGGAAACGATATAGAGATCGGTGAATGGGACAGAGAGCTCGGAACATATCAAAGTGTTCATGAGAATTTAATATGTGGCAGAGATGGTATTTCAATTCAGTTTGAAAAGGAGCAACTGCTTTATTTATGATGCTAGCACAACCTGCTATCTTTTGTAAGAAAGTTGAAATAAACCCTAGATGGATGAAAGAGTTAACAGCCAAAAAAAATTAAAATAATAAATATCTTAGAAGAAAATGTCAGAGATGACAAGGACAGTCTTGGGGCATTAAAAAAAATAAGGAAGTCAGATATAAAAAGACATCTTACTACATAAAAATTACTTTTATGGCAAGAGATATTCACAAAGTCAATATAAAAACAAAGGATTTGAGCACAAAACTCTTTGCAACACAGATGTCAAACAAAATGTTAATATCTATATATGCAAAAAGCTGTTACGAACTGGTAAGAAATGAACAAGGAGGATTGGATGGGCAAAGATATGAATAGGCAAAACACAGCACAAATCCATATGGCCCAACAAACATACGACGAGATGCACAAACTCATGAGCTGTACAGGAAATTTAACTTAAAGTAACTATGAGACTTTATTTTGCCCTGATCAGATAGGCAAAAATTTAAAATAATGCTAATACTTATTGCTAGAGTGGATGGAGGGAAATAGTAGGCTTGTGAGTTGTTGGAGAATAGGCAAAGTATTACAGCATTTTTGACAAGCAATCTGGCAACATCAAATAAAATAAAAAATACATATGCCCTTCAATTGAGCAACGCCACTCTTGGGAATCTATTCCATCAAAATAAAAGCTCCAGTTGGAAGGATGTATGTACAAGGATGTTTATTGCAGCACTGTTTATAGCAGGAGGCAAAACAAAACCAAACAAAAACAAAAACCAGAAATAAAGTGAGTGCCCATCAATAGAAGACCAGATGAAAAAATACAGTACTTCCTCACTGTGAAATATGATGCCACCATTAAAGGAATGAATTAGAGCTACTGTGGCTGACTTGGAGGGATTCCCATGGGTGGTGGTGTTTGAATAAGTGAAGCCAAATGCAGAAACGTTGCCTCCTATAATCCCGTTTTTAAAAGAATGCCCCAAGCCCCTGTATGTGAGTGTGCATATGGGTATGTGCAAGCATGTTTGCGTGTGACTGTGATTTGCATGTCTGTTTTGTTTGTGTTGGTATGGACACGTAGAAATACACAGGCTAACATGGGAATGAAGGAGATGGAAGAGTGATGTGTATGTTGAGAGGAAGGAGACAAGAAAAAGAGGCAAAAAGAAAGACTGAAAA
This sequence comes from Cheirogaleus medius, assembly GCA_008086735.1. Classification (NCBI taxonomy): domain Eukaryota; kingdom Metazoa; phylum Chordata; class Mammalia; order Primates; family Cheirogaleidae; genus Cheirogaleus; species Cheirogaleus medius. The sequence goes on along the minus strand of VBSM01003169.1, from coordinate 28,094,631 downwards.
AGGACTAGCAAGTGTGACTGTATCCTGTTTATGCTCTTTTGCAGATTGTCTGCACATGTGTCTACGTGTAAAGATACAGTGAGGTGTGGGGCAGCGAACAGCAAAAAGGGCCCGTCTTGTTCAGAGAACGAGGGGAGTGTAGCTGGAACTCAGCGTCGGGGATGAGGGGGGAGGCAGATCTCCCCAGCTGTGTGTAGATGTCATCGCGGTTCCAAGTAGGGAAATGCTAGAATCTCACACCTTTCCTGAACCCTCTCTATGTGCCACAGAGTCCTAGGTCCTTGATATAAATCAGTCCATTCTATCCTGAGGAGCCATTATTATTTTTCCCACTTCCCAGATGAAGAAATTGAGAGTCTGAGAGGGGGAAGCACCTTCCCCAAGGTCACTGGGACTCTAACCAGTGGGACTGTCACCCAGTCTTCCGACTCTAGACCCCGTGTTCTTTCCACTACACAACTCAGTCTAGCCTCCAGGGGTAAATATAACGCCCTTAGCAGCAAGGGCAGGCCTAGGCACAAAGCCCTGCAGCCTAGCAAGGAGCGGGAAGAAGGTGAGGGCTCAGCGGACACCTACGTGCCACTCGGAGCCAAGTAGAAGGGAGGAGGCAGCTGAGCCTCGGAGCTTCTCCCCACCTGGGGCCCCCACTGTGTGCTGGGCAGGACTTTGCAAACAGGCAGAGCTGTGTGCAAATTGTGGCTCTACCATTTGCTGGCTGTTTGGCTTGGCATGGTCACCCCCTTAAGCCTCAGTTTCCCCAAGGTTCTTACAGCACTAAAGGTGTAAGAGCACCAGGTGATCCATTAACATAAGGCTCTATAGTGCAATAGCCTCAGGGTTGAAATCTTGATTCTATCACATATTAGCTGTGTAACCTTGGGGAAATTGCTTAACCTCTCTGTGCCTTGGGTCACCCAGCTATAAAATGAGAGACATGAAAGAATTTCCCTCGAGGGTTTGCTGTAAAGATTAAATGAGTTTATATGATGCAAAGCATACCCAGCACACAGCCCATGCTCTGCAGATGTCATGGTAACTGGGTGGTCAATGGGGTCTCCTGACTTTAAAGAGAATATGCTGTTATGACAGACTTAGTTTTGCTCATCTTTGTATCTGTCACACAGAGCTGGGCACACAGAAGGCACTGGGCTGAATACAAACCCCCTGACCCGGCCCCACCTCCCTTTCCAGTTCATCTCCTCCAGTCCCTCCTAGCACCTAGGTGAAACAGAATCACCTGTAGCTCCTGCAAACGCACCGTACATTAATCATGATTGCAATTAAACAGTCAGTTGTGTAGTGTCTGTCTCCTGGGAAGGTACATTCCCAGGGGCAGGGAGCACATCAATCTTGTTCGCTGATGTGCCCTGAGCACATAGCAGGTGCTCAACAAACTTTCATGAATGAGCGTTTCACACCCTGTATCTTTGGGTCTCCTATTTCCTCTGCCTAGAAATCCCTTCCCTGGCCTTCTCTGCCATATATCTTCCACTCATCCTTCAAGACCCAGCTCAGCTGTCACCAGCTCCTCAAAGCCCTTCCTGAACACCCAGGTGGCATTACCTGCCCTCTACAGGGTGCACCCCATGTGCCTCCCTTCGCTGTCTACCCCCCTCAACCCTTGTTTCCCACATTATCTGAGCTCTGCTTGCAGGTCTTTCTCCACTCGACTAGAATTGCTTCTGAGCAGGGCAATATCTTCTTCATTTTTGCATTTTATTCAAAGCACATAACACCCAATAGGAGCTCAACATGTAGCTAATATTTATTTAGGGCTTATTATGGAGTAGGCACTGGAAGTACTTTTTCTACATTATTTTATTTAATTATCAGAATAGCACCTGGAGGCAGCTGATGCTGCCCCCATTTTCCAGACAGGGCAGCTGAGACTTCAGGCTGTTGTCACTTGCTTGAAGCTGCACCGCTGGGAGGCATCGGACTGGGACAGATCCCAGGGGCCTGCTCCCCAGCCTGCATGACACCCAGCCATCACCTGATCCGCTGACATCCACGTGGAAAGAGCCCCTCCTTTTCTTTCCCACTGTCCCTCTCCAGGTTCCACTCCGCCCAGGGCCCTCTGACGCCCTGCAGCATCTTCTGAAGATACAGGTGCCCTCCCTGTGCAGAGCTCCAGGCCAACCTTTCTGGAATATTCCAACCAGAGGACTTTCGTTCCTCTTCTTCCCTGCTTGAGCTTTCCCTTCTCTCCCTACTGACCCAGGGCTTTTACCAATCAGTCTGCACATATTTTTGGGCACCTACTATGTGCCAGACACTGTGTGGGAGGCAGGGATTATAACAGCAACACAGCCAAACCCCTGCCCTCGCATGACAAGTAAGAAAATAAATACCTGTGGGAGGTGAGGGCTGTTGCTAAGGGCTAAGGAGAAGAGTTCAGCAGGTAAAGAATGCGCAGTGATGGGGAGTGGGGCAGCTTTTGTTGGGTGGCCAGGAGGGCCTCTCTGAGCAGACACCTGCCGAAACTAGGGGATGAGCCCACTGATGGTAGCCCAGGCAGAGGAACGGTGATGCAAAGGCCCTGAGGTGGCCATGGCACCGGGATGCAGGGACAGAAGGAGGCTGGTTTGGCCACGCAGAAGGGGCAGGAGAGTGTGGTAAGGAAGGGGTGCGAGGGGGCAGAGCCTGGTCACTAGGCCATTCAGGACCAGTCTCTATCCTCTCCCAACCTTGCTCCACCAAGTACGTTGCCTGCATCTCACATGCTCCATCCGCTGTTGGATTCCTGCTCCCTGAAAAGTCACTAGAAATGACCTTTTCTTCCTGCCCCATCCGCCCTTTCACATTCTCCTTCTTGCTAGTCCTCTGCACCTTCGCATGACCTTTTTTCTTTTATTTTTTCTATTCTGCAACTTTATTATTCGTTTTCTGTAAGAATTTTCTCTGCCGTAGCTCAGTTCCTGAGGAAATCCCACACCAACCGGGAGGCGGAGGGGTGGGAGGTCACCTGTCCGGCTGGGGCGGCAGCGCTGGGTGGGACTTCTTTTCACGGGTGCTGCTACACGTGGGGTTGCTGCTTCCTGTTCCTGTCAGACTCAGAACTGACCACTCCCCAACACACCCCCGTTTCTGAGCTGGGCCGCCCCCCCCCCCCCCCCCCCCCCCCCCCCCCGCCCAGCCCCCTGTGGGGAGACGGTGGGGCTCCCAGCTGCAAGGAGTAAAACCTGCCCTCCCCCCCGCATCTCCTTCCCTCCCAGCCCCAGACCAACAGCCCCACCTGGGCCCCTCTGCAGCGGATGCCCCCGCATGGGCAGAGCGGCTCTGAGGGTAGAGGCGTCTGGCCATCCACGGTGGGCCCAAGAGAGCAGAGCAGGGCTGGGGGAGCAGCGAGGGCAGCACCAGGCCAGTGTTGCCTCCCCAGGTCTGACCCCTGCTCTGCCTCCCCCCTGCACACAACATGTCCTCCCACTAGCATCCTGGGGTATCCTCACACTTCCCACCCCCCGACACCTCCTGAGGGGCAGGGCCTTCTAGAGACCTGCTCCTCCTGTTTCCAGATGCTAAGTTGGTTCCCCTTGTTTAATCCCAACAACCACGACCTCATTCATACACCCAAAAGCATACCCTGAGCACCCACGCTACTCCGGGCGCTTTCCAGGCATTGGGGATATTGCATTGACCAACACAGACAGGTCTGACATCATCTTGGGGGAGGTGAGTGGGTGGGGAGAGATTTCAGATAATAAACAAGAGAATGTCAGGCCGCAACAAGCACTACGATGAAAACAAAACAGGCCAATGTCATACAGAGTGGCCGTTTTAAATTGCATGACCAGCAGTGCCATTCTGGAGGTGATGTGACGCTAAGACCTGAATGATGAGCCAGGGAGGAAATCATTCCCAGCAGCAATTGCAAAGGAGAAAACCAGGCACCTACTACTCCATTTAAGGCTCGGGAGGGTTAAGTCACTGCCTAAGGTCATGTGGAGAGTAAGCGGCAGAGCTGAGCTTCAAACCCAGGTCCATCTGACACCTCAGCCTGTTGTCTTCCCACTTCATTACCTCTGCCCAGGCAAGGGCCAGGGGACGGTGATGCCAGTGGGTGCTCCCCAGGCCCCGCACAGCAGTCTGTCTGGATGCAGCCTCCCTGTCCACCCATCAGCCACACTGACCCCCTCGAGGTTCCTCACACTGCTTCATGCCCCTTTGCATTTGCACGTGCTGTGGCTCCGCGTGGGACACCCTCCTCTCGTCTGCGACCTTTTCCTCTGGCCTTTGAGGGTCAGCTTGTCACCAGACAAAGCCTTCTGAGACACTTCAAGACAGAAATGAACACTTCCTGCCCTGGACTTCCATAGCACGTCTTCATTTTGTTCATTCGTTAAAATGTGTGTTGAGGACCTGCTATGTGCCGACAAGATCAGACACTAAATGGCAATTCTGAAACACAGGAAGAAGTGCCAGGAGAGGAGAAGACGGGGCCTGTGGGCACACACAGTGGGGAATGCCAGCCACTCACAGCTGTCTCCCAGACTGGTCACAGTGCCCTGGATTAGCTGTCTACTGCTCTGTCTCCCTGACTTTGGTATTTTAATCTCATCTGCACCCCAGGTACCTCAGCACAATGCCTGGCACACAGCAGACATGCATTTGGATGTTTATATCAATAAAGTAATTGATTTTTATTGAGCATTGCTCTGTGCTAGGCTGTGTTCTAAGTGTTGGAAATACAATGTGAACAAAAGATCAAAATCTCTGCCTTCATGGGGCTTACATTCCAGTGGGAATGCAAGTGGGACTGGAATGTAATTGCAGGAATTCTTTACATTCCTGAGTAATTAATTCGCATGCTGAGGAGAGCTAGAACGGGAGCAGGGAGTGAAGAGGCAGTGGAATGGAGCCCAGCTAGACACGTGACCAAAGCAGGATCCTCGGTTTCCCCAGCCTCCCCACACACACTCCCTCCTGTTCCCCCCTCATGGTTCCCATCTCACCAATAATCATCACCAATGATTACTGTGCACCAATAATCATCAATTCCTTCCCAAGCGCCCCAGATTACCTCCACTTTCCCCCAACCCCACTGCCACTGTGCTGGCCCAGGTCACCACCATCTCTTGCCACTGTCTCTCTGCCTCTAGATCTGGAGCTCACGTTCCACATCCCACCAGCCTCCTCCAGGTGATTTCGTATGCACCAGCCTCCTCTCCATGGTCTCCAGGCGCTTAGCCTAAAACATTTCCTATCATCGTCTTAGGCTCAGCCATACTTAGTATTTTTTCTCTAAAACTGACCAGTCATCTTTTCTCACACTTCTGAACCTTTGCATGAGCTATTCTCCCAGCCTGAAATGTTCTTCCTCTTCTTAGCACACCTACCACCCACCTACCCATCCCCACCTTGGCCTAGGTACTTTTTCTTCTCCCTACCCCTCAGTTTAAATGTTGTGTGCTCAGGGCGGATGCCCCTCAGCCCTCACGCTGGGTTTGGTCTCCCTGCCCCGTGGCCCCACGGCGTCCCTCACCTCATTCTTCTCCCCTCAGTGTGGCCGTTCCTTAGCTGTCTGCTCTCCTGCTCGCCTGCAGGTCCCTGGAGGCAGGGACCATGACTGTCCCCAGGAATTAGCATGGTATTTGACACATAGTAGGTGCTCAATTCTTTGCACAAATAAATAACTGAATAAACGGTGGACTTGTAGCTAGCAGAACTTGAAGCAGTACAAAGTGTTCACATCTCTGCTGTTCCATTTACTTGATATATGACCTTGGGACTTGATACGACCTCTCTGAGCCTCTGTTTACTCACTTACAGGAAAAGTTATTAATATGCATTTTCGGGATTGTTGGAGAGTTAAGTGTGAGAATCTGTGTGAAAATGCCTGACACCTAGAAGTTGCTCCATAAATTCTTACCAAATCTGCGGATGAAGCACATAGCCTTGGTGTAATACCTTTATTCAGAAAGTTCCTACCTTGGGTCAAGACACAGATGGTTAAGACATAGGCTCTCAAACCAGGTTGCTGGATTAGAGTCTCAGCTCTGCCACTCGCTATCAGGGCAACCTTATGCCATACACTTAAACCATTATGTGACTCAGTTTCCTTATCTGTAAAATGGAAATGATGGTGGCACCTTCTTCACAGGATCACTGTGGGATTCAGCTTAGGTCTGTGCCTGGCATGCAGCAAATGCCCAGTAAACATCAGCTATTGTCATTGCCATTATCACAACACTGACAACCAGCCATACGGCTCATATCCATGGTCCTCCTTGTCAGATGAAGAGACAAATTCCCAGAGAGGTTAAATGAGTGTCCAAGGTCAAACAACAAGGAAATGGCAACCTTGTGCTTCAAGGCCAGGTCTGCTGCACCCAAATCCCATATTATTTCCACTACATCAAAGAAGCAGCTCAAAATAGGCCTGTGGCATTTCAGCTAATTTCCTCTAAGCCCTTCCCAAGTCACTAACCACAGGCATACAAAGCTGCTTCGCTAAGAGCATCCGTTTAGCAGCTACTTAGTATGAGCACCCGGTGTGTCCCGACCAGCGAATGGGGCTTGCACCAAGCCAGCTCTTCCCAGGCAGCCTTGCCTGGTCTGCAGGAGGGACCTAAGGAATAGAGCTAGGTTGGGAAGGGGGAGGGGAGTGGTACTGAGTCACACAGAAGAAGAAGCTGCAGACCACTCTGAATAAACAAGGGGGGAGGAGAAATAAGAGGAAACTGACACTTATTGCGTGCCTACTGCGTGCTAGGCACTTCACTCATCTTACACGGTTTGATCCTCACTGTAATCACTCAGACATTGTTCATCAAGCATCTATTATGTGTCAAGCCCTGCACTAGGTCCCAAAGATATAATAGTGAACAAGCCATGGCTGTTGACCTCAAACGGCTTGCGAGTCAGTGAGGGAGGCCACACATGCACAGTAAAGTGCTATAAACACAGTGACAGGGGTCTGAGCAGGGCAGTGGGCAGTCAAAAGCAGGGAGTAAATGGGAAGAGCTTTGGAAAGGGATAGGCAGGTACCGAGGTGTCCATTTTACACAGGGTGAAACTGAGGTTCTTGGAAGCCAAGCTGTTTGGAACCAGGCAGTTCCCAAGCAGCAGAGTCAAGCTGTGCCCCAGGCCCGCTCTGTCTCCAGAAGTCTCTGCTCTCTCCGGGCTGGCAGCCTAGAAGCTGTTACTCTCCTCCCCCACCCCCTTTCCTTTTCTCAATGATCATCTGGCCAGAAGATTAATCAAATGCTGCTAAAGCTGCAGCCGCTGCTGGTGGCCGAGACGTTAGCAGGTCCTGTGGACACACAGAGGCTTCTGAGCCTCTGTGAGTGATTTTCTTTGAGTAAAGTGTTCAGGGCTTGCTCTGAAAGGGGTAGGGGGATAAGAAGAAGGGCTCTATCTACAGTCTAAAGGGACTTCTTGGACAGGTCAAAGGCAACCAAGGTGACAGGCATAAGTGAGTGCAAGCCCCTCAGGCTTATGTGACTACACCCCAGCTTCTCTCCACTCCCCCCAAAAGGCCCAGCCTGGCTAAGAGGCCGTGGTGCCTGCCCCTCATTTTTTCCTCAAGGATGGAAGCCAAGAAGATCACCCACCTGAGCCACTGGCTGAATGTGCAAGGTCCCCTGCTGAGTGGGATCAGATCAGCCTCCCCATCCCATCCCCACTCCCATCCTCACAGGACAAGAAACCAAAGTGGAGAAATCCTCAGCTTGCAAACATAGCTCTTGCTATACCCTAAAGGTATGTTAACAGAGGTTGCGGGAATCTTGGTTCTATTCTCCAGACACCAGGACCCTCTCCCAGATATGAGAAGCACAGCAGTTGCCCCTGGTAGGGCTCTGGCCCTTCTGAGAAGGGAAAACAGAGTGGGACAAGGGAAGTTCAGTGGAGAACAGGGTGGAGAAACAGGTAGTTTTACTACACCAAAAAGAATGCACTGGCCATACCTGCAGACGAACTCTGACCTGAGGGAAGGGAGTTAGGCAATGGGCTTACACCAAACAAAGACTGTTTTTAATCCAGTCGTCTCTTACGTACTCTCTGATAACCACCAGATCACTGAGAAATTGTCAAGCAAATGATTTCAAGAAAAAGAGTGAGGGGAGAGAGAGGAAAGTATGGAATAATTGAGTTATGAGACTGAAACATCTCTAATCCCTCCAACTGACCTATCAGATTCACAGCCCTCTTCAGGCTCCCCCCTCCCCCAAAAAAAAATCAAAAACATGCACCAACGTCATGGCTCATGTGCTCCCACCCCCTCAACTAGAAAACCGATCAGAGAAAAATGTGATCAGTAGCAGCGAGAACTGATGTGCTGCTTGTTCTCCAGAGGTCACGTTACGGAAAAGTTGCACATACAGAAAAAAGGGGCGACGCTGTGATTAACCCACGATAACCGCTCTGCTGAGGAAGAGGGGACGGTGATGCATTTCGGTGTTCAGAGCTGGGAGATGTTTTTATCTCCTCCAAACCAGTTACGAATGACATAGGAAACTTAGAAGGATTCACATTTCACCCACATCCCCTGAAAACATGTTCATCCTTGAGATGAAAATCATTGCCCGAGCCCCGGCTAGCCGTCACCCTTTTGCACCCTTTTTCACGAATAATCCTTCCAAAATGTCTGCTTGTAGAAGCAAGATTTGGAATTTCACGGAAAACTACAGAGAGACACAGACAGTGCAACGCGCACCCCTTGGTAGCCAGAGAGAGACAAAGAGACCAGAGAGGAACAACCCAAAGGAGATGTAGCTCACGAGCCAATAAAACAAAACAAATCCCCCCGAAAAGCAAAGTGACACGATTATCCAAAAAACAGACAGAGACGGTGTTTGTAGTTACCCATCCAGGTTATACTTTCACTGCTTCCAGGCAGAGAAACGGCTGGTTGAAGTTTTGTGCCCGTCTGATTGTGATGGGAGGGCGGTATTTGAGGCTCTGGGCACGTAGAGATGGAATGAGAAGGAGGCTGAGCTGGAAGAAACACCAGGGGGGGAGGGCAGGGGAGCGCGGGGGG
>VBSM01003169.1:28056508-28085551 GCA_008086735.1 Cheirogaleus medius | reverse complement strand
GGGGTGGGGGGTGTCTTTTTATTTTTTTTTTCCTTTTTTAAAAAAAATCACTGCAACTGGAACAGTTTGTGATCTCAAAAGGCAAGCCTCTCTTCCCGTGTGATCTTTATAATTTACACTCTTTTCCGTGAGCTTTCTTATCTCCCTTTTTTTTATAACTCCATATTCTCTATTCACACATATATCCATTATATTAGTAGTGGAATTATTTTTATTTTTATTTTTATTTTTTTGCTTTAGTACTCGCACCCTCACACACACTCTCCCGAGAACCAGAAGTCGGTTGGGTGTTTATATAATGAAGAATTATGGGGCTGTTTGATCGAGGTGTTCAAATGCTTTTAACCACCGTTGGTGCTTTCGCTGCCTTCAGCCTGATGACCATAGCTGTGGGAACCGACTATTGGCTCTACTCCAGAGGGGTTTGCAAGACCAAAAGTGTCAGTGAGAATGAAACCAGCAAAAAGAACGAGGAAGTTATGACCCATTCTGGATTATGGAGAACCTGCTGCCTAGAAGGTATTTGATTTTCCATCTCCTCCCCCCTCTCCACCCCACCCCTCCCCTCCCCACTCCCCCCTCCCCACCCTCCTCCAAATAAGTCCCCTTCACATTCCACCATTTTCTTACTTCACTTCTTCCACCACAGATCAAGGTTGGTTGGGTTAGTTTCAGAGGAAAGAAAATCAGTAAGCAAAACCCATACTCCACTCTCTCGCCTCCTCCACCCCCCTTCCCCCAAACCTCTTCATTGGAATAATCTATGATGTGGTGAAAACAACAAGAGGTTGTCAAAGGTGCTCTATGCCTGCTTTGGAACCATTAGGATTTGCCTTTGGATTTCGCGTTGCTGTCAGTGAGAAGGAAAAGTAATTGTTTCTCTAATGCTGCCCCTCTTTTGGCAATGAAGAATTCAAAAATGTTCTTCCTTTTTCCCTCCTCTTCCTCTTACTCCCCAAAAGTCCCAGACGCATCATCATCTGCAAATCTCCTTTTTTAAAAAAAAAAATCTGTTTTTTCGAAGAATCCTTATTTGGTAAATCCTAATTATTCCAGGATCTCAGGCTGAGTTCAAGAGCATTTCGTAATGTCTGTGAGCCACACGTACCGTTCAAGGCAGCTGGCTTCGTGTGTGTATGTGTGTGTTTCAACGTTTTCAAAGTCTAAAAATATATACGTCTCTCACAGGAAACGAGCCCAAGTTCTAATAAACAGCAATTCACTTGCAGGTTAGGCTGAGAACCGATTCGCTTCCACACAGAGTGCCATGTCTGTTAGGCAGAGCGAGTAGAGTCAGCACTGCAGCCGGTTTGGGAATGAGACATTGTGCAGGCAGGCAGGGAGGGGGAGGCGAGGGCACCGCCAGGTTGAGGGGGGAAATTGGGAAGGCAGCGGGGCGGGGGTGTCAGCTGTTCGCCTTGATCTTGCAGGGTCGTTGAGGCATGTGTGCCTGTGCTGTGGGAAAAGGGCCCCCACGGTGTAAAAGCTGTGAGATCAGGGTACGGATGAAGGCATGTGCTTTGGGGACACATTAATAAGCACGGAAAAAAACTCCAGCAGGTCATACAACCTGCATTTAGCAACAGACTTTAGTGGGAGAGACTGTATCTGAATGGCTACACATGTCTGTGTGTGCAAGCTACAGCCACCCATAGAAGGACACGCACAGAGTGATACATATGTTTCCATGTGGAAAGAAAGGCTTATGTGCTTTGCTTGTGATATGAACCAACACTGGAGGCCGTTTGAGGCAGCGTCGGGAAGCAGGGACTGCAGGATTGTTTGTTAAGCTCAACATGGGATGGTGATGCAGGGAGTTGAGACCAGGAGATGGGGGTGAAGAGAGGGAAATGGATGGGTGAGGGAGAAACTGATGTGGCCCCAGGGGTCTAACCCAAACTGAGCAAAAGCCGCTCTTTGGGAAACGGTTACGTCTGGGAAAGCACAGATTCCATGCCCCCCTCCAAACATTCTTGGTGCAAACGGTTGAGTGATGGCTGAACATGTTTTGAATAGCTAAGTGACTTCATTGAGCGATGGTCTGTTTGACGCATACTGCATTTGGTGCCCTTTCTCAATCCAAGCCGCTGCCTTTAACATATTCTGCAGAGGAGCTCTATGCTGAATACTATATGCTCTTCCCTAGCCAGGGAATCAATATCAGGAAATTAATAGGGACTGTTTTAAATACACACACACACACCCCTCCTTGAAAAAATGAAAAGCCTTTCATACGGCTAGTCATTAACAGTGGAAAGACTTCCATTTAATTAAACATTTATGACAGACTTCTATTCCAAAAGAGAAGAAAAGCAAAGTGAATGAGGACCGCTTTAGGGAAATGATCATACAGGCAGTTTGCCTTCCTCAGATTTTAGTTAGCTGGATGGAAGGAGATATGTAGCCAGGAGACTAGAGGAAAGACAGCACATTATTTTAGGGTAAATACACCCAGCAATCGGTGGGTTGGTAGAAATATACTTTTTTTATCAGGGTTTTATTTGCACATTCTTAATACTGTGATCTTTAAAACATATAATTCCCAGAAGGTAAGAAGACCGGGGGTAGCTTTAGATCACTTGTGCATTAAAAGGCTTAAGTGTTTTCATTAAAATTCCATCTGTTTGATGCCCACACCCCCAAATGTGCTGCCCACCCTTTAACTTTCTCTCCAAGCCGCATGCTCTCCCTCTTCCTGAATCATCTGTGAAGGGTTAGAATTGCAACACTTCCCAAGGATTGTGCGATGGGCTTAGGAGATGCCTCAGTGGTCCAGCCCCGGGCACTTGCCTCCGGGCGGCGAGGGGAAGGCTGAGCCAGGCTCTCTTCGGGGCTGATATTCCCTTTCCACTTGTAGCCATGGCCCCGGCAGGAAGGGCTGGTGCTCAGGGCCTCATTTTGACCTGGCCTTTAATTTCCAAAGCCTCTGTCAATATAGGGCGTTGCAGGCCTGGGGCCACCTTAGGAAGTTCAGCCTCAGCCACTTAGGAAGTGGTTTGGAGATTTCAAGCTGCTTGTTTTCAAAGACTGCACTGATTTCTAAGGGTTGTGAAAGGTTTAATTAAATAGGTGTGTGTGTGTTTCACTTATTTCTGAAAGTTGGCATAGACAGTTCTTGGGGGGTGTTGATGTGCTGGCTTTTATGAGCGTTCAGAATAGGGTCAGCCTTTATGGAGATCAAGTTGTCAGGGCTTTGGCTTCCCCCAACCTGTTTTTTGTGAGAAATTAGACTTTCAGAAAGGCTCTCCCCCATCACCACTTGGTTTGTGTTTTCTGCCCATATCCACGAAGTTGTGAACAGATTTCAAATCTCTCTAAGATGCTGCTAATGACTCCAGATGAAAAACAGCCCTGTCTTCCTCTGATCTCTTTTGCTCTCTGGTTTTCATCAGGCTTTTTGTCTCCTGAGATGATTCTTTTCATTCCCCTCTTGATGAAAATAAGAATCAAAAAAAAAAATTGTCCTTGCCTCTCTTGCTGCTTTTGAAATTAACTAGTCTGCTGAAGAATGAGAAGAGACATGACCACCTGTTAGGGACAGACACAGCGGGAGGGAGAGAGGGATCAAGAAGAAACTACCGCCCTTGTTTTTTCCCTCTGCAGAGTAAATGCCTGAAAACTGTGTGTGTGAACTTGAAGCCATAGCAGGCCGGTGTCCTTAGTGGGATTTGAGGAGCAGGGGCTGGGCTTGGGGGACAGTGTGCATGCACATGGATACAGGTAGGTAGAGAATGAGAGAAGTTCTTGAACGTTTCAGGAACGTTGCATCAAGGTCTCTGAATGGAGAGATGAATCGGTGCTTTTAGGGAAGAGTTCAATAAATCTCCAACACCTTGTTCCAAGCGAGGTGTCTCTGGGCTCAGTGGCTTGCCGCTCACGATATTAACCTCTGTTGTCACCTAAAGGAAACATTGTCTCCAGGGACAGCAAGAAATTCACTCTCCGTGTTTATTCTCTCCTGCTCCTTCCTCCCCTCTGTCCCGGCTCCCTCAAAGGATTTCCAGCCCTGCAGAGGAGGAGCCAGCAGCTGGTACAGTGTGGTCCGTGGCAGAAACAAACCTGCCACGCTCCGTCTTTCTCTCCCTCTCTCGGCCCTGTTGCCTTACTGGGAGGCAGAGCAGAATTCTCTCTCTCTTTATGATCAGGCTCACATTCCCTTTGCTGAATGTTTGAGCTCCTCTTCCATCAGTGGCTTCTCCGGTCGTCCCCTCCCCAGGCTGCTGGCTCTGCCAGCCATTCTACATCTCTGAGCAAGAGCTGTCTCAGTTGTCCCACATTGTCTTCCCTAAGTTCATAACTGCACAGCCCTGGCTTGGCCTGTGAGGTGGTGGAGTGCTCCATGCTTGGTTCAGCCATGGCTCTCTTGTTCCGCAGAAGGAAAGGACACGTCTTTTATTTTAGGAAAACCAATAGCCTTTCAGACACTCTTGCCTTTCAGTGAGGATAGGCGGAGTGTGGAAGGTACTAATGGACTGCCCCGTAATTCCCAAGATAATTTGACTTTCTTTGGGCACTTTGCACATAGTAGGTGCATACGAAATATTCACCAATGGATTGATGCAGAAAGTCTTAAAATTGCTGAAATGAGTGCAAACATCGTAAGGACATGTGACAATCAAGTAATCAAGAGAGAGAGGAAGAAAGGGGGAGAGAGACAGAGAGAAGAGGGAGGGAGGGAGAGAAAAGGGGTGAGGAAGTCAAAATGACTTGTTTGTTCTTCCTGGAACTTCTCTTTTAAAAGAATAATAATGAGTCATGAATCCATTATTATAAAGTAAGTGAATTCAAAAGGAGTCAGTCATTGGGGTTGCACAGCTCCTAATTGGCTGGAGTGAAGGCAAATCATTCAAAGAAAGATAAAGAAAAATGATTGGTACACACAGCCTCTATAGGGAAGGAAAAAACAGCCAATTGATTTTCTTCTCTTTTCTTTTAAAGTATACCAAAGTTCGGTTTGATCTATTTTTTCCCTCTCTTTTTCCCCCCATTTATTTTTTACGTGTGTATATGCATGGGGCATAAATGCAATTTCGCTACGTTGATACACTGCACTGGGGTGGAGTCAGGACCTTAACCGCTGGTGAAGCGCGGACCCCACTGAAGCAACACATACTGCCCCCCCAAGCAACCTCCCGGCATCCACCCCTCCCAGTTCGATCTTGATATTCACCAGCATAGACACCTCTGAGCAGAGAGCTGGCATCAGAATGGACCACCCCTGTTTATTTGCCCCAGAACCTTCTACTCTTTGGCAAACCTCCCATCCAATTCACAGGACCCTGACAGCTTTCCCCAAGGCCTGGGTTCTCATCGGCAGTCTCCGCAGAGCAGGCCCGGCGTCGCTAGCCAGGCCCACTTTGTCAGCCAAACCCGACTCCTCCACCCAGCCCTTCCCACCGCGCTCCCTGCCCTGGCTCCCCCGGTGCAGGTGAGCAGAACGAGGCTCCCAGGAGCCAGACGACACACCAAGGTCATGTGGGCAGAAAGCGGCAGAGCCAGAACTTGAATCCAGGCCTCTTATGACTCATCGAGCTACATTTTCCCCCTGCCACGTGCACCCTGAAAGCCTCCTGAGAGCTCCGTGCAGGGGACCCGAGCTGCGTGGCCTTCGTTCCTACTCACTGCGCGCACCGGATTCTATTCTGTCTCTGTCCCACTCTGTCCCCCATGGCGCCCCCAGGAAGCCTGCGTTCTGAGCCACCCGACTCCCCCAACACACTACCGCCTCCTAGCTGCTGTCTTGAGCTGCCCTGCACCTTTCGAGGTGGCGATGACTTTTCCCTGACCCCCGCACCCCCGTGAGCTGAGTGGCTAAGCCTGAGGGAGTGCGACATTCAATTTCTCACCCAGAACTTCAGGCCAAACTCACCACGCACCTCTTTATTTTTGTCCTTTCATTTCGGAAGTGTCCTCGGTGTAGAAGATCCATTGCTTTACGATGTCAGGCATTTTCAGAAACTAGCAAACGGACATCGCCTGTAACTTGTTAAGTTTTCAGATGTAGCTTTGTGATGTAATTGAAAGAATTTTGCAGCCATACAGACCCGGTTCACTTCCTCCACCGCAGCCTTGTGCGTTATTTGGGGCAAGTTATTTAACCTCTCCAAGCCTCTTTCCTGTAAAAAAGGAAATATAATATCCTCCTCAAAGGGTGGTTGGTGGTTTAGGGATTAAATAAATGGATGTCTGTCACCTGCTTTTCCCTGACCACCTCATTTGAAATTGCAACCAACATCCTCCATCCCACACCCCTGCTAGACCCCCTTAGTCGTTTTTTTGTTTTGGGGGGGGGCAGATTCCTGGAGACAGAGTCTCACTCTTGCCCGGGCTAGAGTGCCGCAGCATCAGCCTAGCTCACAGCAGCCTCAGACCCCTGGGCTCAAATGATCCTCCTGCCTCAGCCTCCCAAGTAGCTGGGACTACAGGCATGAGCCACCATGCCTGGCTAATTGTCTCTATATATATTGTTAGTTGTCCGGCTAATTTCTTTCTATTTTTTAGTAGAGACGGGGGGTCTCACTCTTGCTCAGGCTGGTCTCGAACTCCTGACCTCGAGCACTCCTCCCGTCTCGGCCTCCCAGAGTGGTAGGATTACAGGCCTGAGCCACCGCGCCTGGCCCCCTTAGTGGTTTTATTATTTATGTGTTTGCAGAGTGCCTGCCCCCTTCCAGCACACTGCACTGCTTGCTCGCTGTGTTCCTTGTCTGTCTGCCACTAGACTGCCAGCCCTACGAGGGCAGGGATTTTAGTCTGTTCTGCTCCCTTCTGTACCCACAGCAAACGTGACAGTGCAAGATGTCACCCTGCCCTTGTTGATGAACAAATGACCACTGCCTGCCACAGGGGGGGCGTTCATCAATGGCGGTCCCTTCATATCGCCAAAGGATTATTCTTTATACACAGTGAGTAGTGGTGGCCAATGCATCATTTTTTATGACATTCTAAAAAAATAACTAATGAACTCAACACAGAGGAGACAGCAACAGAAAAGAGGGAGGGAGGGAGGGAGAGATGGAAAAAGAGAGAAAAGAGAGAGTTTCAACACACAAGGGACAATAGTAAAGAAAGAATGGGAAGTCGTGCTTAGAGAGAAAATAAATGCCTGAGAAGGAAGCTCTGGGGGTGCAAGTCCCCTAAATAGATCCTGGCCACATCTGCCTCCCTCCACGCCATCCAAAGTGTCTGTCGCACAGATCTGACCACAGAGAGCTTCCCGTGAGTGTTTGCTTTCAGGTCCGGGGGAGGAGAAGATACACCTCCAGACTTATATAATGCAAGAGATTTTTTAATTTATCAAAACTCAATGGCTCCTTTTAGCCTCAAATATAGGTATTTTGGCCAAACACTCATATTCAGATGAAGTATGAATTTCGAGTTTCCAGGTTGGTTTACAGCCACAGATCAGGCAATATGTCTGCTCACTTATTTTCTTGGTTGAATCTTTATGAACCCCTACGAGGTGCCAAATGCTAGGCCAGGGCTTGGGGACATGATGGGAAGCAGCACCCTTCAGAGTCACTGCCCTCAGGGTGCTGAGAGCCTCACAGAAGAGGCAGACCCAAATTCAAAAATTCACACATACATTACATATATATTGCATATAAATTACAACTCTGATAAGTGCTATCCAGGAAGATGCATGAGACTGTGAGCTTATAATACTGGAATTGTATCTAACCAGGGAAGGCTTCCCTGAGGAGGTGAGATGGGAATGGGGCTCTGAAGGATGAATAGGAGTTAACTGGGGAAGAGAGGAAGAAAGAACATTCCCATAGGTCAAAGGGCAGCAAGTGCAGAGATGAAGGAGAATAAAAGTGAGACAAGTACTTGGGTGAAAGCCAGGGTGGCTGGAAAACCGAGAGGGAGGGGGTGTGTATCGGGAGAGGTGACACTGGATGGCGTAGGAGGGGGAAGCGGAGTGGTCAGGACCCCAAGGGCCTTGTTAGTTTTGTTCAAGAGTTTTGCTCTTTTTGGTCTTCTGCCTTCTAGCATATAAGCTGTGTGACCTAGGGCCAGTCAATTCTGTCTCTGTGCCTCACTGTTACCATCTGCTGACCGGAGATAATAATGCCTGTCCCTAAGGCTGTTGTGAGGCGCAGAGCAGCCCCTTCCCTTCGCATCTTTGCCATGCTCCTGCCGCTTGCACCCCGACCTCAGTGTGGGGGTCTCTTAGGCCTCACAATGTCCCCTGACAGTGCAGAGAAGGGAGGAAATAGACTCAGCTAAATTCAAATCCACTAAATTCAAAAAATACTGGTGGAGGTGTTGGCGGTGGGGGTCCCCCTGTGCAAAAGATAGGCATGGTGAAGGAGCCCCCAGGCCCGCCCCCGAGACCCTCCGGGGCGTCTGAGCAGGGGATCCCAAGGAACTGGCATCTCACAAAACAGCTTCATTTCATCCTAGACCTTTGAGACAGCCCCTGGCATTGCCTCTCCTTATTACCCTCCCACAAATTCAGAGAGATTCCTGGCATCTTTTACAATCAGTTAGGATCATCGAGGATTTGAGCTGGAATTTGAATGAGGCTCAGTTATAACCACTAGACTTTTTAGAAAATAGGAACGAGAGTAGAGAGATGTTAACCGTGCTCCCCAGTGCCAGCATGCATGTTACCTGCCGTGGGGCTGTTGGGGAGCCACTACGGCCTGGCCAGCACCCTGGTCCTTCCTTCTGGGTGCATACAAGTCTTTCTCCTCCCAGTTCCATCTCCTCTCGGTTCTAAGACACCACCAATTGAAACATGAACTTGCCACCAAAAAACTGCCTTCAGGGGAGGGGGAAACAAATTTGATGTTCCACATTAATTACAAAATGCACTCTAATTTCAGAAACCTTGAAACTTAAAATACATGCCTTAGAATCAAAGGAAGAGGGTGCGCTATCTTGCTGGCAGGGAGAAATGCAGGCAGGGTGCTGAGAGAGCCGAAGGGATTTTTCCAGCTTGCAGCTCGTGCCTGTCCTGTGACTCAGGAATCAGCATAGAGCAGAAGAATATGGTGCTACCAGCAACTTTCTTGATGAGGAAAAGGGTGATCGTTGCTCTTTGCTCAACAACTATGTCCTGAGCACCTGCCAGGGATGTGCGAGACTCTAGGGTGGAGTTGAAAGGCTCCATTTCCACCCTCGAGGAGCTCAGCGTGGTAGAGAAGACACACCAGTGAACAGATGAGGATGAGGGCTCAGCGTGAAATACAAGCGCAAGGGATCCTGGGAGCACGGAGACGGGGGAGGAGGGGATGCCAGGGAAGCCTGCGTCCTGAAGGACGCCAAGGACGGGCGAGCGAGCTATGGGAGGGAAGAGTACTTCGGCAGGAGGAATGGCATGTGCAGAAACACGGATGCCCACGCGGGAGTGCCAATGGTCCCGTGTGGCTGCAAGGTGGAAGGCAGGGAAGGATGAGGCTGGGAGAGAGTGGACATGTGATCCCAGCAGGACAGGAATGGCCCACGGAGCAGTGTGTGTTTCAGCATGATAAATAGGGAGGTGGGCAAAAGCCAGGGAGGGTCTCCCACCCTCCCGATCATCGGCGTTGAGGGTCTAGTAGACGGATGGGACGGCTGGTGGTGAGAGCTCTCGAGGGGTGAGAGGCACAGTGCGGAGGCCGCTGCAGTAACCGGTGACTCGCGCTGAGTTGGTCGTGGTGAATGGGAGTGAGGGGAGAAGGGAGATCGAGAGGATGTACAGCCGCAGCACACCCAGAGCCTTCTCGCCTCGCGTCCCGGCTGAGCACTGCTGAGCACACTGCGGCCAGGCCCCGCGACACGGACAGGCGGTTACAGCGGGTGTCTGCTCCAAGGTCGCTCCTCAAGCAGTCTTCCTGGCCACCCTGTCTAACGTGGTGCCCAGTCGTGTTCCCCTCTTTTATTGCCTTCTTTAACTTTAACTTTTTATTTTTTTAGCATTTACTTGTTTCTGACCTGGGTCCCCCCATGAGACTGTAAGCTCCGCGAGGGCGGCAGGGGCCGTGTCTGCCTGTCCACCGCCGTCTCCCCGGAGCCTCGGCTCCTGCCCGGCACACAGGGTCTCAGGAGCTGCGTGCTGAGCGAATGAGCAGAGACAGGGTGCCCGGCCTCGAGGGCTCCCCATCCGGGGAAGGAGACTGGCTTTTAAGCAAAAACTCTAGGCAGTCTTTTCTCCTAGGCTTAGCTGGACCCCTATTCTCCAAACCCTTGAGAACAGGCATGTGTTTCCCTTGCACCCTGCAGGCTCTCTGGGGCCCTCCCAGGCCACGGCTTTGCCTTAAAGCTTCAGGAAGCTGGTAAGCCGCCACCTGCTGAGCGGCAGTCACCTTTCCTCTCCGTGGAAATCCTTGATAGTTTCTGCCCGGCCCAGAGGTACCGACTTGGCAGCCCAGGGTTTTCACCTAGGGGGCTGCCGCCCTGTTTCCTTATTGACACTGTATTCATTCAGTCTTCCCTGGACTTCCTTGACCTTGGGTAGTCTTCCAGCTGCTCACAAGAATGCCAAGGATTAGGGACACGACCCCAGGTGTGTGGCTGCTGTAGCCTCCTTGCACGGAGAGGCTTTGCCACACCGTCCACCGTGCGACTTAAACGCAAAACCCACTGGAGACAGCCGGTGCTGACCCCTGGAGCCTCCTTCCCCCAGCCTTGCTCTCTGCTCTCCTCTCACGCTGCGTACGGGGTGGTCACGCTCTTCTGTCACATTTCCCCCCAACCTGGAGCTCCGTCTTTATCTCCCATAAAGGACAAGTCTTATCCTTTATCCTTCCTGAACTTTCCCTGAGGTTGACGATTCTCCTCCCCAGTTTTCCTCCAGCATATTTCTTGCAGAGAACAAAATAGTCGTTTGCAAAACAAGTATTCTGCCATCACAACACTAATAACGATAGTAATAATAATAATAGCTAGTCATTCACGGAGTGCTCGCTCTCTGCTAAGTACTGTTTTAGATGCTTTCCAGAGGTTATCTCTTATTTAATTTTCACAATTCTGAAGATATGTGCCATGATACCCATTATCTCCATCTAAAGAGACTCAGAGAAGTTAGGCAACTTGCACAAAGTTGCACAGAAAGTGGCAGAGCTGGGATTCCAACCCAGGTCTGTCCAACCCAAAAGCCTGTGTACAGCCTTCTATTATACTAATTGTATTGACAATTTTCCCTTGGCCTCCAAATCTATAAGTAAATTTCTTCGAGAAGTTGCAGGCAATGCTGAGCGGAAGTTGCTGTTTGTACCCCCTTGCACAATGAAGTCTTCAACATTTTGAAGCTTAAATTGGGATATGCTCCTTATCCGTAGCAGAGTGGGGGAAGGTAGAGGGGCGGACAGAGTTTCTCATTGCTTTGAAAACAGAAGCATGCCTCAAAGTGCAAGGACGCCTGTCCCTTGCAGTGTCGGCGGATGGCGGAGGTGACTGCAGAGATTCCCTCTCCCTGCCTTTGCCTAGATGGCCCTTTCCCAGCCCCTCCTACTTTGTCTGCAGGACTTAGAGAGGTTGTCACTCCCCCAGTGTCTCCACTGCCTCCTGCCCTGCTCCCAGCAGGGTTAGGTTCTCTCTCTTTCCTCCCGAGGCATCGGTGCACGCCCCTACCACAGCACCTGCCGTCTGCCCTGTCGCTTGTTTCCACTGCTGTCTCCACCTCTGGACCGGGAGTTCCGCCATCCGTTTCTTCAACAAGATTTACTAAGTCGCTGTCACGTGCCAGGTGCCATCCTAGGCAGAGGTGTGAGGAGCACCGGGTGTTTAGGGGACCGTGTGAGGTCAATGCCGTTGCTGGAGGGCTCGGTGTGGGGGAGGGGAGGTATTAGTAACAAGGGATGAGATTGGACAGAGACCCCCTCAGGGGGATGGTTAGACTGCCATTGGTCGGTGTTCACTGGATGCATGAAAGAAGGCATGAATACAGGATTTAGTGCA
This sequence comes from Cheirogaleus medius, assembly GCA_008086735.1. Taxonomy (NCBI): domain Eukaryota; kingdom Metazoa; phylum Chordata; class Mammalia; order Primates; family Cheirogaleidae; genus Cheirogaleus; species Cheirogaleus medius. Next base: position 28,073,668 of record VBSM01003169.1, on the reverse strand, counting down.
AAGCTTTGCATCTGACATTGCAATGCACATTTAATCTCAGAGTTTTCCCGGAGCCGTCATAATCAGAGTATGTATTTATTCCTGCCGGGCCTGAAGTTCATGTTAGCTCTGGCACTCGCCAGCCTGGGTTCGAATCCCAGCCCTATCGCTTGCCAGCCGTGTGAGCTTGGCTGCAGAATTTAACCTTTCTAAATCCATTTCTCATGTGTAAAATGGGGGAAATAATTGTGTCTCCTCATGAGTTGGCTGTGAAATTTGGGGAAGATGCTCCTCATAAGGTGCTCACCAAGGTGCCAGCACATAGTAAGCACTTGGTGAATGCCAGGTGCTTGTTAGTCGCGTGTTTACTATTTGTATTACTAGCAGTTGCAAATGGTGATCTGCAAGTGCTTGTGTTTGGCTCTCGAATATTCTACAGATTGAGAACTTTCTTGTAAAAATGCACATTTTTGGCTTCACTTGGAAAAAAAAACAGATGATTTTGGTAACCCTGGGTCCCATCCCCGCTTGGCAACCACCCGCAGGAGCTGGGCAGCAGATGTCTCTTCAGTGTGGCAGGTGCTCTGTACTTCCCCCAAGTCCCCACTGCTCCCGAGCGGCTTACGTGGCTCACGTGGCTGCTTCACTCCTTTAGTGGCCTTTGCCCGGCCTCTGTAGGCGTCTAAGTTTGCAAATCCTCCTCTAGGCCTATGGCGAATTACAGGCGGAGCCTTTGTCTTTTGACAGCTGAAAACATAACTAAAACGACACCAGTGCAGACAGGGCAGAGCAGCTCACAGGAGCAGAGGCATCTGTAAATAAACACATAAATATCCCACATCCCTGAGCGGTGCTTGCTGATAAGATTCAGGTAGAAGGCTAGCCTCATCTACTCCCTTTTAAAGAGCATCCCTAGGGTGAGTTGTTGCTTTTAAAGAGAGAGACTCTCACCCATTTTAGGCCACCCTCCCAGCTTTCCTTTCAGAGGCTGACATTTCCCGACCTTGACCCTGGTTGGGGAAGCACACCCTGTTGTGCTGACCAGCCACGTGGTGTGCTTTATTCAATAACTAAATGCCAGGTGCCGGGGAGCCGGGCCGCGCTGGCCGTGCCAGCTGCAGAGAGAGGGGAGCAGGCTCGCTGCAGGGCCCGGGAGTCTGCACGCCTCACTTGCATCTCGGAAGACTTCATGGAGAAGAGGGAAATTGTAGGATTTTTCTGGGTAATAAAGATTTCCCAGCAAATGCCCAGAAAGGATGTGAACTTAAAGATACGTAGTTTGATCTGGGAGAATGGTCAGATCTGATCCAATTCGATAACTTTTGAATGTTGAATATAAGTCAGGCTCTCTGTGGGTTCACAGGCCACAGGAACAAGTCAGCAGCGGGGTGGGCAGGATGGGGGGCAGGCTCTCTCCTTTGTCTTTCGCGCCTATTGTGTTTTCTTCGTCGGATCGTATACTCTCTGACTTTGTTTGTCTACAGTGCATGTTATTTCTCTCCACCTAGAGCGTAAGCTCTGGGAGACCAGGGTCCTTGGCCTGTTTTACTTACTGCCGTAGCCCCAGGGCTGAGATCAGCACCTGGCACACGGTAGGTGCTTGGTAAATGTGTGTTGGGTGCCGCGAGGCTGCCCCTGCTCTGAAGGAGATCAAGTCCTAGACCAAGACACGGGCAGGTTCCAAGACCATTTCCAGCAAGCTCAGGGCACTGATACAGGCACGCGCGAAGTCTAGAAAAGAGAGCAACTCTACGAGGAGGTCAGAAAGGGGACCTAAGGGCACTGCCCTCTGCAGTGGGCTTGCAGAGCAGGGTGAACAGGAATGTGCCCAGTGGAACAGAGGGATAAAGCCCCAAGCACATGAAGGAAGTGAAATCACCTGAGGCCCAAAACGGCGCGGTGAAGGAGAGAGCAGAGCACTTGGTCTAGAGCAGCCCCTCGCAAACTCCAACTTGTAGGCAAATCACCCGGGATCTTGTTGAAATGCAGATGCGCATCCTGGGGTGCAGGCAGGGGCTGAGACTCTGCCTTTCTTGCTCCCAGGTGAGGCCGATGCCGCAGGCGTGCAGACCACACTCAGAGAAGCAGCACTTTGGAACACGGCCTGCCGTTCTGGCGGAAGTGGGTCTAAATCCCACCTCTGCTGCTGGTGGGCTGGGCCTGCTTCTCCACCTCTACCGTGAGGGTAATGACCTTTCTCCCAGGCACCGAACGAATTCAGAGTGCATGAGTCTGGGAAAGCCATTAGTTCAGTCCCAGCACTTCCTATAAGTCCGTTTCAGCCAATATTATAATTTATGGTTAAACAGTATGACCAGAGGTACGAGAAGAAGGGCTGATTTTCCCTGAGAGCTAGGGTTTGAGCGTCTTCTGTGTGCTGGGCCCTGTCCTAAGGACCACACGTATGTCACCTTCCCTGAGCCACACAGCACTCTATAACGTGGGCGTTACGGTTCTCATTTTACCGGGAAGGAAACAGAGGGAGTGTATTGTTTCCTATTGCTGCTGTAACAAATTGCCACAAATGTAGTGGCTTAAAACAGCACACACTTATTATCCGACAGACTTCTGGAGGTCAGAAGTCTGAAACGGGTCTCGCTGGGCTAAGGTGTCAACAGGGCTGGTTCCTTCTGGAGGCTCCTGGGAGAACCTGCCTGCTTGTTCTAGCTGCTACAGGCTGCCACTTTCCTTGGCCTGTGGTCACTCCCTTCATCTTCAAAGCCAGCAACGTTGGAGAGAGTCCTTGTCAAACTCTCCTGCCTCCCTCCTCCACACCTGAGCACCTGTGATAGCAGTGGGCCCACCCACAGAATCCAGGATAATCTCCCTATCTCAGGTCAGCTGACTAGCAGGCTTAATGCCACCTGCAACCTTAATCCCCTTTGCCAGGCAGTGTTACACATTCACAGGGTACAGGAACTGGGACCCAGATGCCTTATGGGAGGCCATTCTTCTGCCTACCTCGGGGAGTGAGTGCTTAAAGAACTCTCCTAATGTCACAACTTCAGAATGGAACACCTGGAAGGGATTTTAGAGTTTGTATCAGAAAGGATTAGATCTGACTACAAGTAACAGAAAAATGAAATTAACAGTGGCTTAAATAAGACAAAAAGTTTATTCTTTTTCAAGTAAATGAATCTGGAGGCATGAAATACAAGGATGGTCTGGAGGCTCCGCAAACTGGTTAGCAATGCAGGCTCCTGCCAGCTCCCTGCTCCACCGTCCCTCCAGGGTGCCCTTCAACCTCACAGTCCAGCAGGGCTGCCAGAGCTCCAGCCGTTGCCTTCACATTCCACATAGCATGGTGAAGGATGGCACAAAAAGACAGGGCAAAGGGAACCTTCGCCTGGCTCCTAAGGAGATTTCCTGAAGGAGATCGCACAGTAATTTTGCTTTAGTCTCGTGGTCAGAAGTGTGTTACATGACCATACATTAGCTATAAGGAAGTCTGGAAAAGACAGCCTTTATGCCAGGTGGCCACATGCCTGGTGAAGAAGTAAAGGTTCTGTCTTAAAGGAAAAGGAAAGAGAGAAGGCGACTAGGGGTGATGTCACAGGGCTCATCTAGTCCAAACCGTCACCTTGTCATGGAAGAACATGAGGCCCAGAGAGGGAAGAGACTTGTCCCTGTCACGGAGCCAGCAAGCGGCTGTGTGGGGTCCCATGTGTCCCAGTCCCAGGGAGCAAGCAGCACGGGCCTGCAGCCCCTAGCCTGGTGACTGGCCCGTGGTAGCTGCTCGGTAATGCCGTGGGACCGAAGGGACTTGGCCACTGCAGCACACCTGGCATCCCTCTGGGCCACCCGCTCAGCTGCTGCCTCTCCCAGGGTAGACGAAGCCCCCAGCGTGGGGAGGCCCTGCCCACTGCAGTCCTGAGTCCCCTCGCCCCCTTCCTCCCGCCTCGCATCTCTGCTTGCACCACCCGGGAGCTCTGGGCTCCTCTATCTGTCCTGCAAAGCCCGAATCCAGAGCCCTTGCACACGGAAGACCGAGCGGCGGGATCTAGCAAGAAGCCTGAAGTCGCACTGAGAACCGGAGTTTCCCTCTTCCGGTTGCTCTGTGACAGCGATGCCTCCTTGCAGAGGAGGCCTTATTTCTGGGGCAGGCTGTGGCCGAGCACTGTTGTCTTGGCATCTGCGGTGTGGTCCGTTCTGACAGGGGGAGGAGTGACAGAAGCCAGGAGAGGGGGGTGGCGGCGCTCACCCGTCCCCCGCGGGCTGGAAAGCCAGGACCGCCACCCTCAGGCGCTGGCCGCCTGCGCCAGGTCAGAGGTGCGCGGAGATCAGTGCACGTTCTTACTCCCTGTGTCAGTCTTTCCCTCCTCACCTGCACGTGCGGCCTCGAGACAGGCACGGCGTCAGGCCCGCCTCCGTGCCCTCTGCCTGGCCCACGGCGGCACTCGGTAATCGCCAAGGCGGTGTCCGGCACATAGTAGGCGCTCAGCGAAAGTTTTTAATGAAAGAAAGAAGAAGCAGGAAAGGGAGAAAGGATGGCAAGACGGAGGAGGAAGGAACAAATCGGTCTGCGCCTTGGCTTGCCAGGGAAGCAGCGGCTCAGAGAGCGCCGGCTCTGCCGGCCTCGGTCCCCAAGCTGCGGACTCCCCGCCTGGGACCGAGTTCACGGGAGAACATGCGAGCCTGGCCCGAAACGTCTATTTCAAAGAGTCTCCCCTCCGGCGTGAGAGCATGTGCCCTTGGGGCGCCCCAGTGGGCCTCGGGGTGACAAGAGCGTGGCCAGAGGCGGACTCGGTGGGGCGGCCCCACCCTGTGTCCAAGGCAGTGGCTTTCCAGGCCACGGGAGAACAGGAGCCAGAGGTGGGACGGAGGGTGATGCGCGGCGGCGGGGGTGGGGTGGGGGAAGAGCCCGCGGAGGCTGGCGGAGGCCGCCGGGAGAGATGGAAGATGCCAGGGCGCCGGCCGGGCCCTCTCCGAGCAGATGGAACGCTCCAGCCCAGAGGGTCTGTGACAGTTGGCCGCAGTGAAGGGAAACAGCGGCAGACCGCAGGGAGGGGCCTGCCTCCCCCCAGGCAGGGAGAGACGCCCCCCGCTGCCCCCAGAAACACTGCCCCAGGGAGCCCACTGAGACACAGCGCAGAGAAACGCCAGGCCGGGGCTGGATATCTGTGGACAGAGTGACGCGAGGAAGCCACAGAGCGTGTGGCCGAGACCCGGGCTAAAGTCACTGGCCAGGGCCTCCGACAACAAGACCACACGCCGCAGCAGCCCGGGGCCGACAGATTCTCCCTAGAACCCAGCCACTTCCTGCCCTGGCTTCTTCCCGGATTGATGGGGCAGCACGAGCCGGCAGAAGGAGCCCGGTCTGGGCATCAGGCAGGCCTGGGTTTGAATCCCGCCTGGCCCTGCGACCGCAGGCAGGTGCTCGATCTCTCTGAACCCCCATTTCCTGTCTGCCGCAGAAAACAGGAACACTGCTTCTCGAGCAGCGTGCTATCCAAATTAAAATAATCTATATAAAGGCCTTGCACACACAGTAGAAGCTCAAAAGATGGTGATGTTTTAAACCAGGACTCCCCACCCTTCCATCATCTGGGTACCACGTGCACTATTTTTGCTATATCCGGACACCACCCATGCTGTTATCAACCAAACACTCATCTTTAAATTAATCCCGTTTGAGCCTCATCCTAAGCAATAGTATCCAAGAAATCACTGATTCAACGCACTAGTTATATTTTTAACGCACATTAAAAATATTCAGCTCGGATCTGTTGAAGTGTTTGTCCCTGCACCACCTGAACCCATCTCAGATGCCACGATGGCCCACCAGCCCCTTCTCGAAAGCACCGTGCTGACTCATAAAGCATCCGCCGGGTCTGAGAGACGTGGCGGGACTGATGGCCCTTCATCCCCGTTACGAATCAGCTTTTTTCTCTAGGTGATAAAAGAGGCAGCGGCGTAGAAAGTGAAAAGAAGGTCAGAGGCCAATCCACAGCAATCGCCTGGACTCCGAGAGCCGTTGCGAGGCATCGGAGCTCTCGGCTCTTAGTTAAATTTGACCCATTCTTCCACCCAGACAGGGCGGTGGTGTGGACGGAGCCCCGGGAGGAGAGATCCTGCCTCCCTGGTTCACACGCTGCTCTGTGCTAGAGGGTTTTCCCACGGGCTTCCCACAGGGTCTTCGGGAGATGCCCCCACCCGAGACTCCGTCCGAGCGAGAGGGATTATTTGCCACCTCGAATCTCTCAGACGCAGGGTTTACCTCTCACACGGAGAGGTGCTTGTTGGAGAAGCTACGAGATCTCTCGGGGTGGGGGAGGAAGGCAGCTTTGCCATCTCAGTAAGGGCTCTCTTGCATGACAATAATGACTGACGAAAAGGACTGGGGGACTATAGGGAGGTTTGGAATCACGTGACACACAAACCTAAGGGACACAGTGTCGGGTGGCAGGAACCCAGGTGTCAAGTCAGGATGAACACAGGTGTTTCCTCCCTACTCTCAGTCCCTACTCACCCCCTTAGCTCCGTGGGCTTTGTCCGCCATCATCTCCATAAAGTAGGCGCTGAACTTGGAGTGTTGAACTTCACCCCGAGAGTGTTTATTTGGAAGATCCAACACTGTCTTGTTAGACCCTGAACCGCTGAGAAGAGACATAGTCATTTCTTACAGTTGAATGAATCAACACGTTATTAAGGATATAAACTAATTTCTGGGTATTAATGCGGGGGCTGGAAATAAACCACAGAGTCTCTTCTCTGCACAGCAATGACAGGCCCAGAAAGACAGACCGCCTGGAAGGAAGAGTTGAGAGCAACTGTGTCTTCCCTTTGGAGGGACCCGAGCCATCGTGAGTTAGTTGGCTGAGAGGACCCCCTTTGGGATGGCAGGCGTGGGGAAGTAAGCGTTCTCGCAATGAAGCTGATGGGATTTTAATAGCCAGACAGATGGCCTGAGAAAAAAAGGAAGATTTTTTTGAAAATGAGGGAAAACACTTCCATAGCTTCCCTCCAATTAAAACAAAGTGAGAGCCGTCCGTGCTGGAGAGATTCATCACCATTATTAGTATTGTCAGCTCGGACGTCTGCTTTTTAATAACTGCATGATAGAGCGTCAGTAATAAACTAGGCCAGGATCTTCAGACATATGAGAGGGTGTAACTGTCCACTGACTTTCGATGCAATTATTATTATTATTATTTTGGCTTCATTCGATTTCACAATTTAATAATGATCCCAAATAATTGTATTGTTGTTGATCTCATTTATGCAAACATTTATCACGGATTGGATTCTTCAGTGTCCGTCCTCCTAAAAGCTGAGGTTGTGCACAGCCCATCCTTGAGCAGCCGGCATTTCTGAAATCTGAATCCAGAAACCTGGGGTGGAGGAGGAAATACTAAGGAAAGGGAGTCTTCGGAGAGAAGGGAGGCTGGAGAGGGAAGGAAGGGGAGAAAAACAATGTCTACTGAGCACCCTCCTGTAGGCCAAAGGTTATGTTTTGTCCTCACACCACCATGCAAGCTGTTTCAGGATCCCCCTTCTGCAAAGGAGGAAGCTAAGAGGCACGCAGCTAACAGGGGCAGAGGTGGCAGTCGGGCTCAGGACTCCCTCTCTCCACTCTCTTGCTCCTGCACGGGGCTTCCAGCCCTGCACCTTCCCAAGTCTCGGCCACGCTGTGGGAACCATCCCCATCTGTGGAGACGAGCCGTCTCGTAGCGTCCCTACAGTGTGTACAAGGGCAGAAACTCACACGGGAGTTCTGCTCCTGGTCTGTCTGTGTTACACTTCCCTAATTCAATGATCAGATTCTCCTAATGGCTGAGCATGGTAAAGACGGGCTGATGGTACAGGCAGGGTTGGTCCCCAAGAGCATGCAGCCTCGGCATCCTTTGGCTACCCCAGAAATGGACCCCACAGAGACAGGGGGAAGTCATTTCCCACAGGAAAGGCACATGTGCCGTGCACACACCTGCCGTATATGCACAGATACCCTGGGATCTTCTGTAGACACCTTAGTTCATCCAATTCCCACAACAACCCCGTATGGCAATAATTCCCACTGCACAAACGAAAGAACTGAGGCCAAAAGAAGTTAAATGATTTTTTCTCGGGTCAGTCATTGATGGTGTTGGTATTTAAAGCCTGTTGGATTTAAGTCTAGCCAATAGATTCCAAACAACTTCAGCATCAGTGGTACAAATTTTGAAAAAAGACAAAAGGAAGGAGTGGGAGAGATTAGGGATGTGACCCAAAAAGAGATTTAGAATAAAGGTGGCTGCCCCGGAGACTACAGATTTCATTCCTTTCCTGCCCAAAAGCTGACACTTAAGTTGAATTCCGTAAACATTTGCCGATGTCGGTGATGTGTGGGTCATTGTGCCAAAGCGCCAGGTGCTGACCGAAGATTCAGATTTTCTGCCTTCTTCCTTTTTAAAAACTTTTGACTCTGAGTAAAGAGCTGTACTCCTTTTGCCACAAAGAGATTAAAGGATGCAGTTGCTCTTTTCCCCGCTGTTTCCAAGTGGGAAGGGTCTGGGCTCTCTGCTAGGGCGCCTGGAGGTGTCCTCTGGATTCTAAGGTGCCACATCAGTTGCCTTTGGAGCCTGAGACCTAAACCACCTGAGAGAGAGGGAGGGGATGAAGAAAACTAAAAAGGAAGAGCCACTGGAATGTAACCAAAAGTTGAAAGAAAATGATAGATAGGATCTTTAGCTTCTAACTTATTCATGAAGAAAACAGATACAAATTCTTAAAATAATAAAAAATAGGGAATAATTTTTCTATTTTTCATTCCTATTCTTTTGAAAGGATAAATTTATAAATAAAGAAGTTGACAGAGCCAGGTGCAGTGGCTCACATCTGTAATCCCAGCACTCTGGGAGGATCGCTTGAGCTCAGGAGTTCAAGACCAGCCTGAGCAAGAGCAAGACCCCATCGCTACTAAAAATAGAAAAAATTAGCCGGGCATGGTGGCACATGCCTGTAGTCCCAGCTACTCGGGAGGCTGAGGCAGGAGGATCGCTTGAGCCCAGGAGTCTGAGGTTGCTGTGAGCTATAGTGATGCCACTGCATTCTATCCTGGGCAACAGACTGAGACCCTGTCTCAAAAAAAAGTTGACAGGAGAAGAAATGAACTTGAAAGGTGAAGGTCAGGATCTCAGTGGTTCAGATGCGCTGGTGGTGGAGATGAAGGTGGTGGTGATTGTGACTGTGGGTCACGTGATAGTGGTGATAATTAATGATGGTGATGAAGGTGATGGTGATGCAGGCGATGGAGATGAAGATGGTAATTATGATGTATCACAGGCATTGTTATCCTAATAATAACTACCATCTAAAATAATTCTTAATAGTATGGAAGCCCTTTAACTTGCATTACTTCATTTTAAGAGAAAAACTCTGGATTTTTCAAAACAAACAACTATTTCTAATCTGAGTTCCACCCTAAGTGTCACCCCAACTCAGCCAAATTCAAAGAAAAAGGGACGGCTGGAGTGGGCTCTGTCTCCATGCCACGTAAGTGGACAGCGATCTAGGGAGGAAAGGACAGTTATGGAAACTAAGGTGACAAAAGCCCTCCCCAGACTTCCCTCAACCAATCGCCCCCACCCCAAGGTCATTCACCCAAATCAGTCCCCCAAAATTGATAGTACTTAATGCCCTTGCCACCTAATAATTATTTAGTAGCTTTCATATGATGCATAAAGGGTTGTAGTCTGCTTCCTGGTGGATAAATAAAAATCATTTGTGATAATTGAAACATATTTATGTTTTAATTAGGTAGCAGCCGAGAATGAAAAGTCCACAGAGAGCCACCTCCTATAACCTCTTAAGGAGCCCTGACGTAGCTAAAGGGGGGTGTTGGGTGGCAGGTGCGTTTGCTCTTTTCTACATTTTCACATAAAGGACTTTAGCCCTTGACTGTCAGTCTACCACACTTCACCCGCACACATCACACATCCTTCTTTCAAAAAGGCAAATCCAAAATGCTAGCAGATAGGCTGCCAACAAAATGATTTCTTTAAAACTAACCTAATAACTGAAGATCAGATCGAGTCGTGGCCAGCTGTGCAGGTTCCGCTGGCTGTGCCAGGTGCCACAGTAATTGCCTGCTCGGTGTTGTGCTGCACACTTTGATTGGGAGTGTTGGCTGTGTCAGAGGGCTTGACATTCCCACAATGACTCAAACCGTGTGTCCTTGGGAAGAGGGGGTGCGGTGAGGTCGATGATCCGAGCAGGGCTTGAGAAGCGGGAGAATCGGGTCGAATCCCGGGGAGCGTACCTGGGCAGGGAAGAGGCTGCTGCGCAGAAGTGAGGCTGCGCCTTCAGTGTTTGCAGAGAAGCGGGTGGTGTCGCCGTGGCGGGAAGAGGAGGTAACCGGTCTGGCTCCGGTCCACTATAGGGAAACGGAGGGGAACAGGTGTGAATGACTAGCATGGAGGTGGAAATGAGGTCATATCTGTAGTGTGGAGCTGTAGGGGAATGTCATCGCATGTGCAGGGGGAAGGATGGAGGCAAATTGGGTCACGTCTTTGTGGAAATGATGAGAGAATTGGGTCAGAACTGTGGGGGAGAAGGCTTGAGAATTGGGTCGAGTCTTTGAATAGAAGGGGGAATTGGGTCAAATGTGCGTGTGTGGAAAGAGGGAAGTAGAAGGTGATGTGGAGAGTGGGCTGATGCTCTCAGATCGCAGGACCGGGGGATGCGGAGACAGCCTTGATCCACACAGGGGTTAAAAATTGAGCAACTAGGTTCTGGTCATTTCCTCCAAATCCCATTGACTTGCTGTCTCCCCTTGTAGCGTTAGACTTAATGCGACTTTCCTCCTCCTACCCCGAGTTGTGTGACATAAATCTCAGCCAGGACAGGTATAATTCATTCTTCAGCACTTTGCAAGCTAACCCAAATTGGCATTTGAGGAGGCAACAATCCTACAACCTCACGTGGCCTCATTTTACCTAGGAAGCAAGGTGGTGAGCAGCTGCCCACACCTTGGGTTTCAGCATATCAACAAATTCAATACCAACTCTCCCTTCTTTCCAACCATCGGCATCATTGCATGACTCGGGGCCTCAAAATACATTTTGCAAATAAAAGCTGAGTAAAAAGTTCATTTTAGCAGCTTCCAAACTGGCTTTGTTCAAATCCTTGCAATCATGAGGCAGTCAAACCACAATACTCAAAATTATACTTCAAAGGAATGTACTTGTATTAATCAACTGAACTCCTATTGGCTACTTGGTTGAATAGAACTATTCTCAAAGCAAAAGTGGAATGTGCAATTCACAACCCTGTCTGCTGTGACACTTTACAGAGAAACATATTAAACCCACAGAACTTTATTAGAACTGAACAGCACCACAGGGTCAAAACATGCCAGTGTATATTTCCTGGTAATTTCAGGCCTCATCTATGCGCATGTGGGTTAAGTAGGGTTTCTGTTGAAGCGCATACTCATGACCTGCTATCTCCTCCTGGGACCTACGTATGGAGTTATAATGAATCTGATCAGATGAGGCCACGTTGGTTAAATCTGCATTTCGGCTTCTTCTAAGAATGCCTTTCTGTTGACGTGAATCACAGTGGTTAATGAGATGAGCTTGTAGTAGCCCCTGTAGCGTGTGGACCCGTCTGACCCACCCCAGAGGGAAACACACACCTAGACAGTACAGTGGCGGGGAAATTGTGTCATCTTCCATGGACCAGAGGATGCTTAAGGCTCCTTAGAGAAGAAGAGAGACCTAAACATCAATGCTTTCTATTCTTCAGGTGGTATTTGGCGATACTTTGGAATTACGGGGATAGATACCTGATAAATATACTTTTAGATCAAATAGTTTGGCTCTGGTTTTCCTCGACTCTCAGAATGTTTGAATGCAGAAGGATCTCACAGATCCTGAAAGCCTTCTTCAGGAAATGAAGAGTGGGAGACCTAAAAGGGAGTCATTCCCTCTGCAATTCAAATCAAACCTTCATTTTCTTCAGCAGAGTTATTTTTAAGTCATTCATTATTATTTTTCCTCTGAAGCGGAGGCTGTTTGATATTGTAAGATTGTTAGAACCAGAGAGAGGAAAGAGGACACTGAAGTATTATTCTTGCTGCAATTTCAGATGAATTTGCTGCTGACAAAAGATTTTTAAAACACACACACACACTTCATATTAGAAGGAATAGAAAGAGAGACAAGCTCCATCAGGCAGCTCGGGGAAATTAGGTCCCTGCCATTTTTCCAGGCCATTCACCGAGGTTGATCCAGCAGATGTTCCCAGGCAGTGGGGTAGAGGGAACAGCACCGGATGTGAAGGCAGAGAATCTGGGCTACGGGCTGTGTCTTCCACATCTGAGCATTGTGACCTTGGCCAAGGCTCTTAACCTCTCTGAGCCTTCTTTTCCTCCTCTACGAGATAGAGGCAGCAGATAGTACCTGACAGTGCAGTAGCAAGTCCAGCCTCATCGCAGCCCCATGGGGAGGGGAGTGGAGGCTCGGTGCTCCGAGGCCTGTGCCTCCCAGGGCCACTGTGAGAATGGAGTTGAAACGGGAGTCAGCTGGTGACCTTAAGCCAGTTGCTCAGCCCCTCTGAGCCTCACATTTGTCACTTGCAAAATGAGTAATGTTGCCGTTTAAATGAGCTCCCGAAGCGGGATGTACGGTTGCTGTGTCCTGGGTTTGCCGTGATGGGAGTCACGCGCACTGGTCACAGCGGCAGATACTACTGTCCTAGAGAGGGGGCCGTGGTCCCAACCTGAGAAGGATCTGCTGCTGCCAACAGGATTCAGGTTGGGAGGGACTTCCAGGACAGGAGTAATTAAAGAAAGGTCAAAGTGCAAACTGCTGGTGTGTGGCCACAGCTACAGGGAGAGCGAGATCAAGTGTCTGTGAGAACTCATGGCGGGGCGGCAATCGCCCTGCTGTTGGGGTGGGACCGCACAGAGGGCTCTGGCGTCACACGGGCCAGGTGTGATAGCAAGAGCCACCCCTCACCAGCCCGGTGGACACAAACCTGCTTCCCCACTCTGTGCCAAGGTCTCGGTGAGGGTTCGGTATGACAGTGCGGAGAGTGGTCGTGGCGGAGCCCGGATGACCAGCAGCTGCAGCCAGCACTTGCTACTGTTCACAGTCACTGTTGTGCAGCAGTAGACTAGGAAAATCAGGCTCTCTTCCTCCTCCTTTCTCTTTCTCAAATATCTCCCTACAGAAAGTGAGAAGGGATGAGGGCAGGATGCTGCCGTGACAAGGGAACGGGCTGGAGGCAGGAGAGAGGCACCGTGGGTGGCTGGGCCCTTCTGCCTTCACCAGACAGGGCCAAATTGGAAATTTGACGCCGCCCAGCGCAGCGGTTGTGTGACAGGACACGATTCCCAGGGCTGTCATCCATACGGTGAGACTTGCCATCGGAAGTTTCTTTGAGAAGAGTCAGTATAAGAGGAGGGCTGTGTGGGTCGTAGGGTGGAATTGACGCCTGCTTGGCTTTAGAAGCCCATCAGAGCTTACCTGTTGTGTCCCGGAAGGTGAAGAGGGGACAGGACTCATTTTCTGGATGGATCACCCACCTCATAAATTACCTTATTTATTCCTCTCGCCAACCCCATGCATAGTAAGAGGCAGAATTTACTGAGCACTTACTATATGCCAGGCACTGTTCTAAATGACTTACGTGTATTACCTCATTTTAATCCTCACGACAACCCTTTGAGGCAGGTATTATAATCAAACTTGTTTTACAGATGAGGAAACTGAGGCCCAGGGAGATTAAGTTACTTATGCAAGGACACACAGCCAATGAGCAGAACGCTGGGATTTAAGTCTGGCCCAAGTGCCCACCTTGGGCCCCCACCTTCCTCTCCCCTGCAGCATAGCACAGTGGGGAAGAACGTGGTCCTGGGACTCAAACTGCCTGTGTCGAATCCACCCTTTGGTGGTCTGCATTAGGCCTCAGTTTCCTCATCTGTAAAATGGAGATACAAAGAGTCCCTACCATGGGCGTGGTTTAAAAATTCAATGAGAAGGGAATGAGTATATTCCCAGTCTGTGCTGAGGAGGTGGGAGCTGGGAGAGGCCACGTAGCTTGCCCGTGGTCACCCCCAGGCCCTGCTCAGAGGTGGCAGAACCAGGTGGCAGACTGGGTCTGAGCCTACCTGGTGGTGCCATCAGCCAGGACAGATGTCAGCCTGCAGCTGTCACTGTGGGGGCAGAGGAAGCGCCAACCAGGCACCGTCTTCAGTGGCCAGGGCTGACTTGGCCAAGCATGGGCACCACCAGGCCTGTGTCTTCCTTGACCACAAAGCAGGATGGCTGCCACGGCCCAGCAGCGATCACGTGCAATCAGGAGAGATCTGTGCAGGACCCTGTACCACGGCGGCCTGTCCCCCTAGCAGGCACTTCCCTGCTCCCGGCGCACACTGCCACCTCTCCCTCCAGCCTAGGTGTTTTCACTTCCTGGAAGTGACAAGTAGAGACGACATATGTGAAAACTCGTGCTTCACAAACTGTAAAGTGCTCCATAAGCTGTAAAGTGCTCTGCCCTCACACAAGGCCTCGTATGGAGGTTGGAACCTCTGAATAAAGAGGCCGAAGCCCCCCTTGCTGGCCTGTGGTCACCTCCCTCTGGCTCTCTCAGCAACAGGGGGTGTGGGAAGGGCGCCAGCCTCACTCACTCTCTCTCGGCACACACAGCCTCCTCATGGCCTCCCTCCCGCCTGCCTCTCCTGCTACGGTGCCATCCACTGGAAGGGCCCCTCCACAAAGACACCATTTCCACAGCATTTAAGAATTCATAAAAGAGATCAGTGTGTGTTCTGCAAGATGATTTTTTCATAGGCAGCTACCATCCACATAAAAGTTTTACAGATGGTTCTGATATTATTAGGGTTCGGAAAACTTGATTTGCAGTTTTTTCCACCTTCTCCTAATCCTTGCTGCTGTTCGGACTGATCAATCGCTTTCTCTCCTTTCCCTGACCCCTTCCCTGCCCTGCTGCCTCTGCATGCTCGGAGATTCGTCCGTTCCCTCCTTCAACACTTGTCTATGAAGGTCCCACTATGGGTGCAGCCCTGTGCCCAGGGACAAAAGCAGTTAGCAAAGTGGATGCCGTCTTTAGCCCAGGAAGCTTCCAGTCCTCAAGTTTGCTTCCCACACTTTGGTGTGCACAGATCAGCTGGCGCCTAGCTAAAGCTCGGGTTGGGATTCTGTAGGTCCAAGTGTGGCACTGCTGTGACCTGCACGTGAAAGGGACTCCCATGACATACGATGAGGTGATGCCTGGGAGGAACCGGTTTGCAGGGAGCCTGGAGGAGGACGGCTTACCGTGCAAACCGAGAACCAGAGAGAACTGAAAGTGCTCCCAGGCTCAAGGTCACCCCAACAAGCAGGGGAACCTGACATCCTAAGACCCAGCCACTCAGAGGAGCTGCTCTCCGCAGAAGCCCACAGAAGCCAGCCTGGGCGAGAAACCTCAGCACCTGGGGTCTCTCAGTCTCGTCCCGGTCTGGGCCTTCCCTCTCACCTCTGTTCGAAAAGCAGCCCCCACCGAGCCTCTCCTGGCTTCCCCAACTGTGTAGCTGCGGCAACCCAGGCACACTGAGGTCTGAGTCCACCTTCTCGCTCTCGCCATCGGTCCGAGGGAATGTTTTCTCCCTGTCTCAGAATGTGATCTGTTTCTTCCCTTTGCTTCTTCTTATCTCCCCTCTTTATGCCTCTCACTTAAGTTACCACCATCTTATCCCCTTCTGGCTTCTGTCCCCAGCCCTAACTTCTATCCCCGGGAATAGACCTCTTGCCTCTTCTCTTCAAAAAGGCTAGCCACTTTGCCCACCACCAGAAGTTTCTTTCCTGGGCAAGGGGCTGGGAGAAACTGGAGTCCCCCTTTGACAGCAGAAGATTTGGGCCCCCAGGAGGCCTGAGAAGGGACAGGAGCTCCATCACAGGGAGGGAGGAGGCAGGGGCTCCCTACAGACTCTTGGGGCGCACAGTTTCAGACCAGGCTGAGACCTGGATTGCAGGTGCCGTGGAATCCAGGAATGCCAGGAAACACAGTCGACTCTCTCTGTCTGGTCAGCAGGAAGGTTGGGAGTGCACAGATGTTCAGAGCATCCAAAAAGTTGTTTGTTCATGATTCGGTGCTTTACGGAAGAATAAGATCCTAACACACAGATCGGTCTTAAGACGCCGAGGGAGGTCATAGTTTCGAGCCTCCCTCTGTTTGCGCCATGGAACATTTCAGCCCGTAATCACCCGTCAGTCACAGCCCTCATCAAGCAAATGCCAATTTGAAGCAATAGGCCTCACAAAAGGGTATGAATTATTTAAACCGATCAGCTGTCAATGAGTGGCACAATTATGGAAGTCAAATCCAAGGGGAGCGCAGAGTGGTATTTTTCAGCCTCCTTGGAAATTGTCAGATTAATTTTTACTTATTTATTTCTGACCTTACAGAAAATGTATTACCACAAGGTCAAAGCATTTCTCTCTACATATATAATTTTAGAACTTCAGAAATAGAGAGACAGAAATTAGTTGAGTAAAAAATATAGACTTTGGGCCTGGCCTGCCATCCTGGCCACCTGTCCTTTGGACATATGACATAAACTCTCTTAGCCTTGGTTTGCCCATCAGAGAGCGAGGTACGAGGTGGCCTGCCCTGAGGGGGTGTTCTGGACATTCAACACATCGTAAGTAAAGCCTATGACAAACGCTCACTTATCTGACCATCATGATAATCATGACTTTCTTAACAGCCCAGTGAGACTGTCAGGTTATACAGATACAAACTTAAAAATAGATCCCTCCAAACAAACCAACTAGTCAGACGATGCTAGGCTATAATCTATATTTATATTTGTTATTTGTAATTAACAGCATACGTTGTTAGGCCAAAAGTTGGGATGGTGGAAGTTTGGGTTTCAAAAGATGAACTGGTCCTAATCTATGAGTTTTTCCTTAATTCTCTTCTCACATTTGTCCTTCAAAGAACAGTCCCTCGGCACCTAGGCCAGTACCCAGTGCTGGTCACAGTATCTGGCACATAGTAGGTGTTTAATAATAGTTTATCATCTAAATATGGAAAGAAAGCAATTGCGTGAGCACTTGCACACGTACATACAGACTCATGCATGCACTTGCACACATACATACACAGATTCATGCATGCACATGCAGAGACTCATGCATGCACTGCACATATACACACACAGACTCATGCATGTCCATGCTCATGTACACACACAGA
>VBSM01003169.1:28014900-28046437 GCA_008086735.1 Cheirogaleus medius | reverse complement strand
AAAAAAAGAAATGACAAGCCCATAGGCTCAGTCCCCAAACACAAAGTCCGTGCCCACCCATGGTCTCAGTGAGTCTCTCTGGGCCTCAGACACTCAGGGGGACTTAGACACAGACACGGATTTGGATTTGCTTTAGGTCTAGCATCCTGGAACCAGAAGCTTCCGTTCCCAGGGTCACGGCAGAGGAAACACACAAACCTCAGGACATTCTTGCTCACAGACCACTGTCCACGTACAGGCCCATCTTACTGTGTCCAGTAAAAAAAATGTTTTAAGATTTATAAAAATGAAAACTCAATACAGGCTAAAAAAGTTATGGGCACAGAGTGTAAGTCAGCGTCCAGCTCCACCCTATTTAGTAAATGAAACCTCCCGAAGAGGAACCCCTCAGTCCAGGGCGCACCCCACCAGGCAAAGCCAATTCCAGCGCTGCGCCCCCAGCCTGGCTCCCAGAGCAGCCTGCACACCCCTTCCCCACCAGGCCGAGCCTTCCTGAGCCCGGCAGCTCCTTTATCTCTGACTGTGGGCAGCCTGTGTTTTCCAGAGCTGGGGCTCTTGTCCTTTGAGGCCGGGCTCTATATACCCTCAAGTCTGACCACAAAGCGTAACCTCCTCCGCTTTCTATCTATTAAACTGGAGACTTGTCTCTCCCACCAGACACCCGGCTTCTCTTGTGTTCAGCTGTCCTTTTGTGCCCAGAGCCACTTGATCTCTCCTGAAGAAGCCGACACTAATCCCCCACAATTAGGCCGCAGACATTTCGCACATATGCACAATCATCTCAGCGTGGTCACAGCAAACAGCAGAAACCGAGTCAGGTGCCACGTGGACGCAACCCACCCACTGCCTGGGCGAGCTCTCGGCATTTACTCCCCAAATCGCTGTTGAGCACTTTCCATGTGCCAGCTGCTGTTCTGAGCACTCGGTACAATAACTGACAGAGCAAACCAAAGTCCTGGCCCCCATGAAGGGCCCCCGTTCCACTGGAGATAGGCAGACACTCAATCAATCAATAAAGGAAAATATAGGTCAGCCGGAGACAAGCGCTACAGAGAAGGATTGGGCAGGAAGGGGCCAGGGCGCACTGGCTAGGAAAGTCGCCATTGTAAATGGGGAGGCCAGGGAAGGCCTTACCGGGAAGAACCCAAAGCAAGTGAGGGAAAGAGCCGTGCCAACGTCGGGGGCAGAGCCTGGAGGCAGAGGAAGAGGCGTGTGCTGGGTGCACTGGAGGAGGTGCAAGGGGGGTGCCGAGCTCCCGGTGCCATGTGAGCTCAAGGAGGCAGCAGGGGCCAGACCGAGGGGACTTTAGCTTTTGCCCTGAGCATGGTGGGAGCCACTGGAGGGCTCTGAGCAGAGGAGGGTCATTCTCTGGCTGGCCAGTGAAAGGCCCAGCACAGAGGCTAGAGTGGGAGCAAGGAGACCAGTCAGGAGGCTACTGCAATAGTCCAGGTGCGGGAGGCTGTGGCTTGGATGAGGATGGAGGAGCAGGTGGTGAGAAGCGGCCAGATCCCGGCTACATGTTGAAGGTAAAGCCAGCAGGGTTTGCTCGTGGATTGGACATGGGTCATTAGCGAGAGGCAGGAGTCAAAGATGAGTCTAGGTTTGTGGGCCAGCTTCGCATCGTGTGCAAACCTGCCAGTGCGTCATCGTTCCCTTCCCCGAGTCATTGATAAGAATGAGAATTACAAGGGCTCAACACCATTTCCTGGGAACATTCATTTCCTAACTTAAATCAGTTCCCACAAGTATTAAAATAGAGTCTATTTATTGGGCTTTTCCATCCCAGGATGCCTGAAGGTCTTCAGTGACCCTTGGTAAGAACCTAGCTAAAGAAATTTGAAAGTCTTAAATAAATTGGTGGCCTCATTCATCCTCTCAACAAATGTTTACTGAATCCCTAATATGTGTGACCACTATGGTCTTAGCTGTGGGCTGAATCTGCAAAGAGCAGTGAAATATAGTTGGTCTCTATTCTGCAGAGCCTTGTGGCCAAGGAAGGGAGACAAACGTGTGAACTGACAAACTGCCCTACAGAGGAGTAAGCACTAAATAGACCTATGGACAAACTGGAGTGGGGACATCAGAAAGCTAGCTGATGGCTGGAGGAGTAGAGGAAGGTTTCATACAAGGAGGTGATACTGGACCTAAGCTTTAATTACTTACCCACGCCCTCAGGAAGAAGAGTTGATATTCTCCTTACAGGAATTATTTTGCCATAAGCCCAGTAGGCTAAACTTGTGTAACCCTAACAAATAATAGAGTTCCAAGTGGCTCAGTTCTGCAAAGCGTCACTTATGAAGAAGCCAAAGAGTAATTAAAAAGGAATTCCAATCCCAACTGTACGTATGATCCCTAGAGAAAATTTAAAAGGACCCAATTCATAGCCCACGGAAAGACTTCTCGCTTCTAGAGCCTACTCCACCAAATGCCAAAATTCTTCAGCCAGGTCCCAGCATTCTGTTTTCCCCCTCCCCAGTCACAGCACCCTTGGTCAAGAAGAGCTTGGTCTCCTCCTTTCCCCTTTCTTTCTTCCTTTCTGCTCCTCTCAACACTTTTCCCGATTCTGTGCAACAAAGACTCAGGCGCCAGCATGGCACAACCTAAGTTAGGACGGGCAACAGCAGGAGCGTGTCCCATAACATTTGCTTAAAAGACCCGAGACCCAGCACTTGGACCAATGTGGAAAAGAAACTCAATAACCTGAAGCTCTAGAAGAGCCTTACGAGATTCCTGTGGATGACAATCACTCTGACACCATAGCAAGTCGTAATCAAACTAGCATGTTTCTATAAAGTGCTAACTTCTATGAAGTTAGGACGGCACTTCTTAATGGGCTGTACCATCTGGCTTGTGAACATTGATTTTTGAGACACATGGCTTTTTCTGCAGTCTCTCCAAATACATACAACAATGAGCAGTGTCGTAATGGACTTCTTGTTAGTATGGGTTTTAAAACTACAAAAAGAAAAGGAAATGTGGAATAAAGCATCTCCAAACTCAGTACACAGATTGAAGAAGGAATGAAAAATGTTCTTCAAAGAGAAACTCTGACTCTTTTGAGAATATAGGAAACATTATTTATTGCAGGCAGGGATGAGCTATGTCCATAGTGCTTGCACGTCAGAGAGCTGCATTACTTTATTCTAAAATCAATTAAATCTAACTCTGAAAGTAACCCCCCAACACACACACACACACACACACACACACACACTATTCTTATTGGAGTGGCAAAAAAAAAAAAATCTAACATCTGTCATGTTTGGGGGAGGTCTCTTTCTCTCCCTATTATGCTATAAGAATCCTGGAGGTCTTACACCATCAAGAACCTCCAAGAAAGGGCCTGCATCTCCTGTCCGCGCCCCTGCTCTTAAAGGTTGCAAGTCCCTTGCTTCCACAAGCTCGGGCACAGGAGGGTGGCCCAGGCTGGGAGCCCAGTGCTCGGGTCCCCACAGAGCCCAGAGCCTTTAGGCTCTGCAGACACCTCTTGCCTCTCCAGCCTGGCTCTCCTTGACCTCTTCCCAGCCTCAGAGCCCTTGTCATTTCAGATAACCCAGCTCTGTTGTCTCCATGACAAGGGGGAAGCATTGCACGTGGCGACTGTGGGCGGCCCGGGCAGCCCAGGGTCAGCTCTAGCCAGCTGACACGCTGCAGCGCCAAGCTTGCTAGATCTTTCAATTTTTCCAAAGAAGCCTAATATTCAAAGTTTTATGTGAAACCTCCTAATTTTTCAATGTTAGCAACTCATCCCCCCAAAAATTTTTTAAGCCTATGGGCCACCTCTGTGCTTTAACCAAAACATCCCTGTGGGTGCACACGGCCCAGGCCCTCCAGCCTGGGAACAGTCTTTCCAGGCAACTTTGCATCTTGGCCCTGCAGCTCTAAGGCCATTGACATGTCCCTGGGGCTTGTCTGCCTCCATGGGACGGGTGTGAAAATAACTCCAGCAGCCAAGACCCGACCTAAATGAACCGCCCAGCAGGGAACCCTGCCACACATTCACTCGGCCTAGCAGCCTTCCTGAGCACCTGTGATGTGCTTGGTGGCAGCTTGCTGGGCAACAGAGACGCAAGGATCTCAAAAGTGTGGTCCCGGCCTTTCTGACCTTATGGTGCCATGGGCAAAAGAAACCTCGGTCAAAACATTGATTACCGTCCGGTCGCTGCTATCATAGGTGCCACAGCAAAGAGGCATGTGGGGGCTGCCGTGACAGTGAATGACGGGGAGATTTCATCCAGGGGTTCAGCAATAGGCTGAGGTCTGAGGGTGCGCAAGACCTAGAGGTGGTGAGGGTGTCTGGAAACAGGGGACTGACAGGTTCGCGTGCAAAAAACAGAAAACGTGCTTGCAGGGTCCGAAGAAGGCCAAAGAGACTGCATTGCAGAGAGGCAGAGCCAGATGTGCAGCAGAAGTGACAAGGCCTTGACCTTCTCTTACCCTGGACTCACGAGTAAAAGGCAGCAACTATGGGGAACGGCTGGGGGACACGTGGGGATGCCTGGGGACCAGCAGGGAGGCGAGTTACAAGGAGGCAGCGAGGTAGCTCGGCCGAGGGTGGTGCAAAGGAAGCGGAGAGAAGTGGACAGATTCAGCATCTATTTAGGAAACAAAATGGACAGAACTTGAATATGGGGTTAGGTGAGGTGGGTAAGTGCCAAGGATGACTCCCAGATTTCTGGCTAGTTTAACTGGGAGGACTCATATGCTCCACAAGCACTTACTGAGCACTTAGCACCTGCCGGGCTCGATTCCAGGCCTGGGGGTTACCGGCTCTGCGTGCTACGTAGAGACAAGTGCCAACAACAAACCAGGAAAGTGGGCTGGAGAGTTTCTGGGGAGAAGAAGTTTACAATTTGTTATAGGGTTGACAGGGAAGATCTTAGTGAGAAGGTAACATTTGAATAAATACCTGAAGAAGATGAAGGAGAGAATCATATCTAAGGAATAATAAATAAATGATAAATACCTGGGAAAGGAGCCCCAGGTAGAGGAAACAGCTAGTGCAAAGGTCCTGAGGCAGAAGCACGCCTGCTGTGTTTCAGAGCGGCAAGGAGGCCCACGTGGCTGGAGTGAAGCAAACCAAGCAGAAAAGAGTAGGCGAGGAGTTCAGGGTGAAGGGAGACATGTCACATAGGGCCTTACAGGCCACTGTGAGGACAGTAGGTCTGATTGATGTGGGAGCAGATGAGTGACTTAGCCTGGCCCACGTTTTAGCATCGCTATTGCAGATGCTGGGTTGAGAACTGAATGAAGAGAGGTTGGTGGCAAAGGGGGAGAGGACACGTGAAGAAATGAAAGACAAGGCAGGAGGTCAGTGCCATTGTCCTGCAGAAGCTGGTGGTGGCTGGGACCAGGGTGGTCGCAGGGCTGGGCTCGGGACACATTCTGAGGGTGGAGCTGTCAGGATTTGCCAGCTGATGGGAAACAGGCTGTGAATTAGAGAGAAGAGTAGAGGGTGACTCCTGAGCCACCAAAAGGATGGAGCTGCCACTTCCTGACAGGCGGAGGGTTGGGGTAGGGGGACTCTGGGGTTCAGGCGAGGACTTGTCACATTCGAGGCACCTGATGTGAAGATGGCAGAGCCGGGAAGACCCGAGGTGAGGGCGGCGCTAAACGAGGAATGAAGAGCCGACTCATGGAGGGCTGTGTGGGTCATGGAAGGGAATTTGAACATTTTTCTTGGTGACGTGGGGAATCACAGAAGAGTTTTAGGTATGATCTAATTTACTTTCAGAAGGTTCCACAGACCACTGAGGGAAGAATGGATGGGAGGGCTGGAGGCGGGAAGGGCCGCGGGGAAGCCTTTGCGGGGGATGGGGGTCAAGATTAGGAAGGTGGAGCTGGGGAAAGGGGGCAGAGCTGGAGCAAGATGTGCAGATGGATGGGACATGACAAGTACTGGAGAGAGAAGGAGAAAGCAAAGATGATTCCCAGGTTTCTGTCTCGGGCAAACGGAGAGTGCAGCGGGGTCATTTACTGAGATGGCAAAGGGAAAATCAAAACTTCAGTCAGATAGAGAAGAGTTGCTGGAAACAGCTCCCGGAGCAGGGAAATGATGAATGGGGTGTTCACCAGGGGCCCTGGAGAGAGAAAGGTGAAGAGGGAGGGCGGGAGAGGGCAGGCAGTTCAAGGCGGAGAGAACCACATGTTCCCGGACAGATTTGTCCGGGTCACTCTGAGTGCGATTGTGCTGGAATAGAGGATCCGATGGCTGGATGGCAGAACAGGCTAGAAACGCCAGCAGGAACTTAGTGAGGAAGGATCATTTGTTTCATGTTACCAAGAGCAATAGGTGTCCAGGATCTACCGCGTTGATGAATTCCGGGTTATTTATTTCACTGATAAAGAATTGGCAGTGTGTGGTATTGCTTTTCCCATTGCTTGATTGCAAATCATATGCTCTTTTTAAATGTTTTATTTGCATTTCATTATGGGCCTCTTGGACACTTGCCATGACTTGACGGAATCATTTTATAAAGGGCTAAACGTATACTGTGTAAAAAATCACATCATTTCTCAGGTTGATACCAAGGACTTGCTGGTAGTGGCCAGTGCTGCTGATTTGCTGGCGCACACCTTCCCCGGGATCAGAAAATAGACATTTGAGCATAAATATTTCTCCTCTGGATTTTGATTTATTAGACAAAGATCTTTCATCCCAGAGTCATTCATTCACCCAACAATACTTTTTTTTGAAATCCCTTACCTGTGCCTGGAAAGCCTAAGCTCTGGGGTGAAGAAGAGAGCAAGCAACACACCCAGTTGCTGCTTTCAGGGAGCTTAGACACACACACATACACACACACACACACACACACACACTACAAAGTGTTGTGAAGGAAAATCACAGGGAGTTAGGAGAGTGGGTCACTGGAGGATTACCTAGCCTGGAGGAAGAGGGGTGACATGGTAACTAGGTAAAAGGTGAGTGAGGAAAAAGTGTTCTAGGCAGAGGTAATGGCACGTGCAAAGATCCTGAGGCAGAAGAGCAAATTGAGATAATGAAGGATTAAGAAGGAAGGCAGAGTGGCTAGAGAAGAAACTGGGAATTGATACTGATGTGATATGATCAGATTTGCATGTTTCAATGAGCCCTCTGGCCACAGTGCAGATAAAAAGATGAAAAGAGGCAAGAGTGACAGGGCAGACCTGTGAGGAGGCCACTGCAGCTGTCCAGGTGAAAGTTGACAGTGGCCTGGACCAGGTTGGGGAGCAGAGAGACAGAGGAGTGGAAGGTATTGAGAGCAAGACCAATAGGACTGAGCGCAACTATGTAAGTGACAGCATCCGTGAGAATTTCAAATCAAGCTATGCTAGAATCATTTGACTTATTGATCATTTGCAATATGGCTCATCCACTGGGAACAAAAGCCCTCCAGAGCTGTTGTGAGCTGGCAGTGACTGGATGATTTGAATAAAGTGTCACTCCCTGCCCTTCAATCGGACCACCACCCCACAGGCTATAAGGAAATATAAAATAAGGGGCCCCACCCTCATGAAGTAAGCAAGACCCAGATCATTCATTCCTTCTTTCTTTCTTTATTATAATGTGAGAAATCTCATAACGTACAAGACGCCATGGGAGCCTGGAGGAGGAAAGTCAGTATCTGCAGCTGGGAAGGGGGGTGCAGGGGGAAGAAAAGGGTGGAGAGGGAGCTGATGAGAATCCCAAGCTGAATAAAAGGGCATGAAACTAGAAAATCTGGGAGGTACCTGGTGTTAAAGAGCTCAAAGACCCTGTTGGGGAATAAGAAGATCGCCATCAATTCAGGTATGGGTTTTACATTTTATTCATATAAAGGAGGCAATTATCTGCTCAATTTTACAGACTAAAATAGGCTTCTTGGATTTGATGGGATTTTAAAAAACAAATAGAACTGATTGCAAATCAATTTTGTGAAGCTATAGATAAAACTTGGCTGAGGAGCTGCTGATAGAAGCAATGATAGCATTCTTATCTAATTCGGATTCCATCGCCACTTGAGCAGCTCACAAACAAGGCCTGGTGTTCTTCCTCTGTGTGGTGCTAAATTTTAATGCCATTGAACTTCTTTTTCAGCATGCCAGAAATGAAGACATTATCTCAAACTTGAGTTAGGAAACAGCAGATACATTAGAGGAAAGAGAGTAAGTTTCATCTGATAGTGGGCAACCATGCCCATAAAACAGGTATTTCTCTATGAAATAGGAGAAAATAGTGGGGAAAAAAAGAAATGCATATATAACCATGGAAAGATATTTCCAAGATGTAGGCAAGCTATTAGACATTTTGTAAAAATTTTTACAAAATCAAGCCAAGCCAATATTTTTGATAGCATTTTAGGTGGAGAAGCCTAACAGAGATCATTTTAATTATTGGAGTTTGTCTGTCTCTAACTGCCTTCATTTCTGCTTCAAGCTTTGATATCAACCTAATGCTGGCTAAATATTTAGCATACATTAATGAGAGGTGTGTGCTATCCAAAACAATCTGACTCTATGTAGGAAATTTTATATTCAAATATGTATTGGGGCTTTTTAAGTTTGGATACACATGGTTGATTCTTACCATGTATCTTTTCACATTTGTTTCTGGAAATAGGAGTTGAATGAAGGGGAGGGTGCAAAACTGAAGGAAGAAACCCTTTATGTTCATTTCCCATTATGAGATTCCTGTAGCTCTAGAGATACAATGTCTCTATAAAGTGATTTAGCATCCATAAATGCCAATTTACAAAGCATTATCCATTGCCATCAAGGAAGGAAATATATTCTCCCTCTTTCCCTGCCCAATAAGTAAACTTTGAAAACAGTTACTAGCACATGTAATAATAATACAACAACTTGCATTTCTATAGCAACTTGCACTAGAGGATTTCTCAGTTGCTTTGCAGACAGTAATTAATTAGACCCCCTAACATCCCCACTAGGAAACCATGAGATGTGGGTATGCATTGAACAGCCCCCAGCACTGACTCTCTGTCACCTCTGGGGTTGGTGAACAGCTGTTGTTTAAAAACTGTGTAGCACACAGAATTCAACATTCTGAACATTAATGAAGGACTTAGAATTCTGAGATGCAACAGAAAATTAGATGCGCAGGCTTTGGTCTTGTCGTGTAAATGTGATAGAGGGATGAAAGCAAGATACTGTTTTCCATGTCATCTGCCATCACTGCATCCCCTCAGGTTCAATTTATCCCAAGGCATGAAGTAACTCTGCCGGGTTCATAATCCTAGAGATGACCTCATTACCAAGCAATTTTGCCTTAAGGAATGTAGTCAATTTTTTTAAAACAACCATATATATATATATATATGACTTATTATTCACCAGGAATCCATTTTAAGCCCTTTGATTCTCACAGCAACTTTTTTTAGGGTTGTTATTATTATTATTATTCTATTTTATAGATAAGAAAACTGAGGCATAGAAAGTTTAAGAAATTTGCCCAAGATCACTCAGCTATGCTACCTCAGTGCTAGCATTACCTGTTAATAAACTTGAACACTTACAGATTGGCACATTTTCTCAACTTGGTCATGTAGTTTGTCTCCAATTCAACCTGCTAGAACACTAGTGTGGTTACCAGGAGTAGTAACTCAGAGAAGCCAATCTGAAAAAAAGAAAAATAAGCGCCACTCGATTCAGCACCTTGGAGAGCACCTTTGTACTCCTGGCATGGGCAAGGCAGCAGCTCTCCAAGGCCTAATGAGGTTCCACCGCGAAGGGCTGAGGCTGGGAACAGGCAGGAGCCAAGCTAACCAGGACTGTTATTCTCTTACTAAGATCAAGCCTTTCTGACAACAGAAGTGGGTGTAGGATTTTCAAGCCAGGTTAACCCAGTGCAGCTCACGCCTGGGACTTGACAGCTCTGGTTTCCCCATTCTTGAGCTATTGGGATGTCTCGGGCCTCAAAGATAATGAATTTTCTACTTAATATTTAATTTTCCCACTGAATATGGATGTGCCTCTCTCTTATTATTTTTTTTTCCCACATTGCTGCTAGGAGATGATCTTCCAAAGCAATTAGGCTTTCTCACCCAGGGACCACTGATGTACTTTTTTAGTTTGCCTGTGAGGGAGGCAGTTGATGTACACAGTTTTTTCATCTGTAAAATGGGGATAATAATGACAACTGAGTCATGAGATGGTTCTAAGGTTTAAATAAGGTAATATGATTAGAAAATAGATTTTATCATGAGAAGAAAGAAATAGGGAAAGTAGCGATATCCCTTTCTGAACAACAAGAGTCATGTAACTGACATACATTCCCTCTCTGCTTCGGCTGTCAGGGAGCTTTGGGCCAAAGTTCCCACTCAGCATTAGCAACTCACAGGACACTACAGCCTGCCTGTTGGTGTTGCTTTACTTCTGCTCTGGTCCTGACCTTCCCTTCGGATTGACATATTCTTTGATCCTGGTTCCTTTTGTGGTTTTATTGTCTGTGTCATTTCACATCACTGCATGAGATAGATGGATGTAGATCATTAGAATATAAGTCCCAATGAGCAAAGAGCTTTGTCCACTTTGTTCATTGCTGTACCCCAAAGGACTAAAACAGTACAAGGCATATTGTAAGGGCTTAGGAAATATTTATTATATAGTTTAAAAGATAGACAGGTAGACAGACCAAAAAACAGATGGCAGAAAAGAAACAAAAAGAGGATGGAAGGAAGGAGGGAGGGAAGAAAGGAAGGAAAGGAAGGAAGGAAGGATCTCTCTTGCTAATTCCTTTCTATCTTCTGACCTCACAACTGTCTCATGTCTTGCTTTGCAAAGATCATTGGACACCCATTCTCACTTGTCACATCTGCCCATAACTGATGCTCAGAATAATCCTTTTACTTGGATTTACTACCGTCACTAACCTGGTAGCTTTGCATTGGCGCTGGGTTAGCTGGCTGCTACCACTTCACTGATTATCCATGATGACACGAGCCCTTGCCAGGCAGACGAGCAACAGAAGTTTCGGCGATGCTGCTCCCACAGTGCAGTCTGTCTTCTCCCTGTTGTCTAAGGATGGAAGACGAGGAAGCAGAGTAGGAGGCTCATTGTCAAGATAACCAAGATCTCAGCTGGTGCAGGCCCCTTCCCTAAAAAGCTAACAGGGTTGCACTGATGCAATAGAAACAACAGTAGTAAAATTAGTCGCAGCGAAAACATGCCCTTCTGACTCAGAGACCCAGCGTGTGGGTGGAGCTGCGCCATGTGTATAACGGGGAGATTCCCCTGGGAAGGGCTGGATCCTTCTCTTTGACACAGCTAAAAGCTCCGACACTGCTGGGTATTTGTGACAGATTATTAGGCAATGTGAATGCATTGGGGGTGGAGAGGGAGGGACTTGGTTGAGTCCCCATCCAGAGCACAGCAGCTAACACAGCCCCCAAATCCTCACCGGCTAAATCAACCAACCAGTTCAACTACCGTTTATTGAGTGCGTACTATGTGCCAGGGCCAGAGAATTGCTGGACGCATCAGATTTCCAGGCATGTGATTTTAAAGAAAACAGAACTGAAAAAGATATCCATACCTGCCCCTCTCTCCCCCACCCCCTCCCCTCGGCCCCTGTCAGCCGTGGTCTTAAGACTTTCACAGCCTCCCAGGTCAGAATCAGCTGCCCCTCCGATTTCTGGAAGGAGTCCAGTCTCCCCTCTTCTCCCTCGCAGCGGGTGTCTTACAAGCAGCAATTCCGCCCAGGCGGCGACGCTTGTCTGTCTCTCCCTTCAGGAAACCTTCCAGCTCTGGGCGCATTGTGAGAATCTTGCAGTGGAAGTCTCCCCAGGAATAAACACACGTTTCTGATAACTCCAAAGATTAAGCCAAGGAAATAAAAATTCATTTGTGAGACACGAACTGTAAACGACCAGATTTTCCGCGGAAACACTGGCACTTTGGCGAGGGCGCAGCGGCCCGCGGGTTGACAGGGAGCTGCTACAGTCCTGCCTGGCAGCCCCGACGTCGCTCAATAGACCAGACATCATCAAACACCACGTCTGAGTCCTGTTCGAGTGATTAGAATGAAAAGGGTAATGCAACTCGATTGCCTGGAGAATCGTCTTACGCGTGGGCACAAACAGGGCTGGCCGCAGGCAAAATGGCTTAGCAAGTGAGGTTTGTCCACGGGGCCCTGGCTTGCCTGCCTTTGACCTCCCAGCCTGTCCCCCCTTTTACAGGACTCCATCGTGAATTAAAGCCAACGTGCCGCCCCTCCCGGGTACACGTGCTTTGTAAATGCACTCTCTAGTTAGATAGGGGATTAAAAACTCCCGTTTATCAAACACCTACAATGGGCCAGGCACATTTTCACAAGCACCATTAATCCTCACTGCACACCGTGTAGTGGTTCACGCATTCAAGAAACATTTGCTGACTAGCTACACAGAGCCAGGCCCTGTTCTAGGTACTAGAGACACAGCAGAGATCAAAAAGGCAAAATACCCTCCCCCAGTGAGCTCTACAGACTAATGAGAAGAAAGATGCAATAAACAAACACACATAAATGTTTGTCAGGTGGAGAGAAGAGCTCTGCAGAAAAATAAAGCAGGGTGAGGGGACAGAAAGTGACAGAAAGGGATACTATATAAGATGGGGTGGCTATGGAGGGCTTCTTAGAGGTGATGGTTGAACAGAGCCCCTGAAGGATGAGCACATGAGCCATGTTGGCATCAGGGAAATCGTTGCAGATGGAAGGGATGGCACGTGCAAAGGTCCTACGAGCGCCTGGTGTGTTCCAAGAAGGAGGCAAGCGGGAGGGAGCAGAGTGAATGAGAGGGAGAAATGCATGAGATGGGGATGGAGAAGAAGTGGAGGGCAGACACAGGAGTGCTTGTGGGCTGGGATCAGGACTCAAATTTACAGAGGGATGTAGGACCCATGGAGGGTCTAAGCAAAGGAGCAACCTTTGTTGGCTTTGTTGTGACTTGGCTCTGGCTGTCGGGTGGGGACAGGCTGTATGCAATCAAGTGTGGAAACACAGACGCCCGTTAGGAGATGGCTGCAGTGACCCGGGGCAGAAATGAAGGTGACCTGAGCAGGAGTGAACCGGGGGAGGTGACGCGGAATGGTCAGCCCTGACCCTCAGGGAACCCGAGATATGGAAAGAGGGCGCAATTGCTCAAGGCCGGTGGGTTAGTAAGTGGCCGGACTGAGTCCTGCAGGCTGCCCAGCCGCAGAGTCCTGGCGCCCACAGCCTGGTACAGCTTCCCCGTTACCACGCGGCGAAAGACACTGCTCCTTGGTGAAGGGATCTTACTCTTCAGAGAGCAGGAAGAAGAGGGATTTGGGGAGGCCAGAGATTTTTCTGGGCTCTTGCAATCTCGCTCCAGCCCTTGCATTGAAAGGGTCCCACCAGGAGTAAATAATAATAGTCACCAGTTGCCAGGCTCTTTCTCTGGGCCCAGCAGTCTTCTGAGTCATTCCCATTGTCATTGCAAGAATTCCTCACAACCGTCCCCATGAAGGAGCTTCCATCCTCATTCTCATTCAGCACAGGAGGAAACTGAGGCACAGCCGTGTGAACTGGCCGAGGTGATGGGGCTGGGACATGAGCCCTGGCAGTCTGGCTCCCAGAGTTCCCACTCTTGGTCATCATACTATTTCTTCCTTGAAGAGCTGTTTACTTTTGATATTGTGCTGAATTTTGGTCTTGGAGACTGAGGCTCACACTACCGGTGCTCACTGAAACAGACCCCCATCAACATGAACCTGGGGGACATGGGAGAATGTCCATGAGGGGGCTGAAGGGGCCCTGATGGGGGCTTCCTGCCCAGGGTGGCAGGCAGATGAGAGGGCCTCAGGGCTCCTATTCATCTTGAAGGAGCTGAAACGTGTCTCACTGTGTCTCAGGGGCCTGTCCATTCTGGGGCACGAGTCCCCCAGATGTAGGGAGAGAAAGTTGAGTCGTTACTAATAAAATCAAGGCTGCCAACTCTCAGTCTTACCTGATGGATGACAGAGATGTTCCCAGCCCTTCGTCCTTTCCAGTTTTAAGAGTACAGGCTTATACAGCCACAGGTACAGGCTTACATGGCGAAGACAGAATGGAACAGGTGCGAGAGGGGGAGGAGTGGATGGAGGGGGTGGAATTCCCAAAGGCAAACTGAACCAATCTGGGGAGAGGAGAGAGTGTGTGCCCTTCAAGGGAGACAGAGAAGTGGGGAACACAAACTCTCAAAGTCCCGTCATCTCAGACCCGCGAGAAGTCCCTCTTTGCTCTCACCCCTTCCTCTACCCAAAAAGCTTCCCCTCCCATCCACTTGCCTCAGTGGTACTTATTCAGTTATAATAGCTTCCTTAATACCCCTCCCCTTAGAAAGAAATGACCTAACATCTCTTTACGCCCCACTCAAATAATAAAAATAAACAACAAAACAACATCTTCTCTTTATTGAGCTTTGTTTTTATGTACTTTTCCATTCAATTTAGTATCAAAACGGCCCTAAAAGATGGGTGTTGTTATCTCCATTTTATAGATGAGACATCTAGAGCTCAGAGAAGTGGAGTGACTTGCCCAAGGCCACACAGCTGAGTACGTGGAGGATCTGTGATCCAAACCTGGAACACCAGGCTCAGAAGCTCAGGCTGTGCTCTTTGATCCCTACCCGCCCCCCACCGAGTTACCGGAGGGCTGGCACGTCTTCTCAGTCACTTCTGCGTCCTCAGCACCCACTCGGTGCTTAGTAAATATTGATGGAAATGACTCACGGATGAATAAATGGATGAAAACTGAGTTATAATGAACAGGAGTCTATAAATATGCTCACATGTACTTACATTGTAAGAGACAATGCTAACAGTTCTTGAGAACTGTTTATTCAGATGACAAATACAAAAAGTGCTCACCGGACATCCACTGTGTGCTGGGTGTGCGTGCGACGCAGGGGTGTCTTGGGGAACAGAATCGTCCTGGTCCCTAACCTAGAGGAGCTCATAAAATAGAGGGGGAGGAAAACCAGAGACAGTCAGTATGTTACAAATGAAAAATATTTGTAAATGATTTTAAAATGTTGAAGAGAGAGTACAGGATGCTAAAGAGAGGAGTGTGGTCCAACAGAGAGGTTCGGAAACACATGAGGTTGGACAGAAGTCAACAGGCAATAATTGGGGGAAGGTGTTCCGGGCAGAGGGAATGGCATATGCAAAGCCCCTAAGGCAAGACTAAGAGCTTAGAGCCTTCCAGAAAGTACCAGAAGACCAGCATGGATAGAGAAAAGTGCAAGGGAGATGGGAGGAAACAGAGCTAGAGACTTGGGCAGAGGCCAGAAGATGCAAAGCCTGGTCGCCTCATTAGATGTTCCGGATTCCAGCCAAGTGGCCACGGGAAACCTCTGAAGGGTGTGACTGCAGGGCGTGAAACAGGGAGGGGACACGGTTCAATCTGGCCCTGCGCCAACGGGGAGCAGAGAAGGAAGCAAGACAGAGGCAGAGGGACTAGTCAGTGTAGTCATCCAGGTGGGAGCCACTTGGACCATGGGAGGTGACAAAAATGGATGGAGTTGAGATCTCTTTTGGAAACAGGACATTGAGCACAAAGGTGGACTTTGGAAACAGACAAGATTCTAATCCACCTTCGATCTTTCATGGCTGTGTGGTTTTAGGCAGGTCATCCAACCTCTTGGAGCCTTGCTTTCCTCATCTGGAAGATAAGTATAAGAGAACCAGCCTCCCCGGGAACACTGTCATGAAATGAGACAATGCATGTGACATTGTGGAGTATGGTGGCCCTCTCCCAACAAGCCAATATCTCTTTGCCATCCCCAGATACCGATAGCCTAACTTCCGAGCTGCCTTCCTGACCACTGGACTCTCCTGCCTCAGTGAACAGTTTTTTAAAAAATGAATTCCCACATACTCCGTGCCAAAGAGAAAATGCAGAGCGGGCTTGCTAGGAGCCTTGCCACAGCCTGCCAACCTCATTCCACTAACACCTGTCAGTGACCACAGCCTCTCATCACTTCGGCTGTAACTCAATTACCATTCCCTGGGCACCTTCAGGCACAAAGCCTCTCCCGTGGGTCCCCACTGTTTTTCTGAGAAGCCCAGGACACAAGTCAATTTCTTGGCCCTAATGAGAGCTTTTCACCACCTGACAGTAGCTATTGAGCACGTGCTAAGTGCAGCCTTAAGGCCACCCAGGCGGCCTCCCAAGACGGAGGTCCTGGCCATCCGGGAGGTACGACAACGTGGGCTCTGGCACCAGAGCCTCACACAGCAGATGTTGCTGCTCTCGTGTGGCGCAATTATGATGTTAACGCCTGGGACATTAATCCCTGGGTCCTTGCCAGCCAGAACCTGCTCTGTTCTCTGGTTTAATAACACGAGTCCTCTGGGGGGGGATCAAAGAAGGGTCTTGGCAATGCCGCACTTTTAACTGGTCAGATTCAAAGTGTGACTTCTCTGCATCACATTCAAGGCCTGAGATCTCCAAGTATTTTAGCAGTGTGAACGCCTGCGCGTGTCACCACGGGGCAGGCAGTAAGGATTGTTATTGCAACTGAGACGCAGAAAATTAAATGTCTTACTCAAGGAAATAAAACACGTTCGCGGGAGCTCCTTGAATACAAATTTGCTTTCCTGATACCCAGGCTTTTGAAACTTGTTCGATGAATGGTGAGCACCACAAGAATAGGGGAAACAGCACAGGGTCTGGCACAGAGTAAATATTTTTGACACAAATGACTAGTCCTGATTCAAAGTCAATATCAGGTCTGTGATCTACAGTTCACCTCTCAGTTGTCTAAAGGTAAAATATCCACCCTTCTGCATTATCAGTGACAATTTTTTAACACCTGTCTCCTCACCATCTAGAACACCCCTGAATCACCCTTCCCTCTGTCCGGGCTGTGTGTATGCGCCAGAAGCAGGTCCCAAAGAAACCTGACCTAGGTGCAAAATCATGGAGGGCTTCCTTTCGGTGGCTGAGCGTGCGAGCAATGGAGGGTGCGTGGGTGCGAAGCTCGCACTGACGCATTAGGGGTGGGAGGGGCGGGTTTAGAAGGTGCGTTCTGAGCAGAGGGAAGAGTTCATGTAGCATCCTGCGGCTGGACTGTGGAGAAAGGGAGGGAGAAGGGTAGAAAGAGATGAGGGTGCAGAGAGAAGCACGGATCAGACAATGAGGTACTCAGTGGGCCATGTTAAGAATTCTGGTCTTTATTCTAAAAGCAGTGGGAAGCCATTGAAGAGTTTTGGAGGCAAGGAACAGCAGGGGTGACAAATTGGATATGACCTTGAACAGACTGGAGAGGAGGCTGGGATGCATGTGGAAAGCCCAGGTGGGAAGCTATGCCAGGGTCTAGGTGAAGGAAGATGGGGGTTACACCAAGGAGGTAGCAGCAGAGATGAAGTGAAGAGGATGGATTTAAAAGATATGGATTGGCTATGAGGATGAGGGAAAGGGGACCATGAAGGACAGCTCCCAGAATCCTGACTCTCACAGCCGCAGGCGAGGCAGGAGATGCGGGGAGAGGACCGTGTTGCAGGGATGGGAGGTGACCGACTTGGGAAGCAGGGTGAACCATGAGCTCAGGGTGAGCCTGCGTGTGATATGCCTCGGAGACATCCAGGCAGAGACACCCTGTAGGGAATTGGAGACGTGATTGTGGAGTTCAGAGATGTCAGGGCCAGAGTTATAAATGTGAGAGTCATTGACGTGAGGGTGGCAACCGAAGTTGTGGACGTCAGTGGGATTTCTTAGGGACAGACTGCATCAAAGGGATGTACCATGATTTAATTAAGCAGTCTCTCACTATTGGACATTTGGGTTGTTTCTGTCTTTTGACATTTTAAATGGCCTATTAAGAAGCATCCTTGTCCCAACTTATAGTTTTTTCCCTATTCTAGGTTAGTTTTCTAAGTAGCCTCCATTGCTAACATGGTTAGCAATGCATATCTGCTAAGAGAATGAATATATCATGTTTATTCTCCCCAAAATGAAATAGAAATTTTTTTTGATTGGCCATTATTCATAATGGCCTGTGTACCACTCTCTTACAACATCTGGGTGATTTATTAAGTCTTCTCTAACAAGCCTGACCAAAGAGACCTTCCTCTGAATTCTAATAGCTAATCTCAGAGACATTCACTCCATTCGTGTCCTTTGGAAGCCTGATATTTAGGATGTATGCACACAAGAAAGATAATTGCCCTCCCCATTATAAGGACGTGGAATTTGAAAGCTGGGGCTATGTTTTATACTTCTTGAATCCTCCTCATAGCCTAACAAGATCTTGCACAAAATCTACATGTAATGATTATTGTAGATTAACTAGGAAAGAGGATAGTAAGAACTAATATCTATTAAACCCCTGCTACATACCAAAATCTGTTCTGGGAGCTTCAAACACAAAGTATATTTCAACCCTTTGGGGAAAAAAATTAGCTCTATTTCTCAAAGGTATCAGGATAATAGTATCTGATATAACAACTAAACCCCCAAGTCCCAGTGGCTCAATACATAGAAACTTGTTTCTCACTTTCTCCAAGTCCAAAACAGGCAGCTCTCCTCCAACCATCAGTTCAGGGATGTTTGCCTTTCAATGTGTGGCTCCATCATCTTTGCACACAGCTTCTGGAGTCGCCACAGTCCTCTGCCTCAACCCAGAAGGGGAAAGACCACGGTGGATCACCTGGGAGAGGCTCTTACCGGCTAGGCTTGGAAGGGACAGATGTCCCATTCATCACAGCCACTGGCCAGAACTCAGGCACGTGGTCATGCCTAACTGCAAGAAAGATTGGGAAATTCAGCCAGGCTGAGTGCCAGACTCCAGGGAAAACAGGTCTGGGTGATTCATAGTAGTCTCTGCCACATGAAGGTAGAGACCAAAGCCCAGAGATGTATAGTAACTGACCTGATGCTGCTCAGCCTTTACACAGAAGAGCTCGGGTTCACTACCAAGTCTGTATAACTCCAAAGTCTGTGCTTGTTCCACTACGGCCTACTGATTGGCAATAATCATTGCAGTCTTATCCTTCTGGGGCCTCTCAGATGCATCTATTTGAATTACCTTGGCAATTGGTTAATTTCACATGTGACCCAACTTCAAACTGCAGTGAGAGTGACCGATTCACCCTAAACCAAACTGCAGATGACTTTGCAGATGCATCCTCTGTTTCTTCCAGATATGTTACTGGCATACTCCTTTAACAAGTCAATCAACTCACTGACATGCCCTTGCATTAGGTAGGCACATATTCCTGTTCTAAAGTCTATGCCTTATAAACTTGACATATTCAGATGCTATGGCTTTTATCGTGAGTAAATTAAAGCTCTTAAAATGTCAGAATGTTTTTGTTTCATTTGACATTCTCACCATAGGTCAAACTGCCTCCAAAGCAGACATGTCTAAATGGCTGTCTAACTGTATCGCTCAGAATGGCTTCTTAGGAAGTCCAGGAGTGTGGTGATTGTGGGGCCCATGAGAATCAGTAATTCTGTTTGGATCCATTCCCATGTAAGCAATTTACATCCACTGTGTTACGGATCTGGGGCTTGGAAAACCGAAAGGGATCTTGGGAGATCATTGGCTCTACCTCTTGCTTTGTAGGCATGAACCACAGAATCTTAAAGTTGGTAAAAAAAAAATAATAATAATAATAATGACATTAGTAATAACAACAGCAGGTACCCACGATTAATGCATTCATTCAATAAATATTTATGGAGAGCCCACTTTGCGCCAAACGCCGTGATAGAATCTGAAGATATAACTGTGCACAGAACAAGGTCCCTGACCTCGTGGTGCTGGCGTTCCAATGCGGGCAAGAGTGAATGCACGAATAAGCAAATAATGCATCAGGTGGTGATGAGTGCTTTGAAGACAGATAAAGTTAGGTGAAAGGCTGCAGAGCGAGGAGGAGGCGGGAAGCTGTGAGGTTATGCAGAGTGGCTTGAGGTCCCTCTGCCATTTGAGCAAAGACCTGAGGAAGTGAGGTGGTGGGGCTCCAGGCTGAGGGAACAGCTAGCAAAGTGGCTGGGAGGGAGGACATGCTTGGCGTTTTCCAGAAACAGCAAGTGGACCAGGTGATCCGGGGCAAGGGTGGGAGAGGTGGCCGACTGGGAAGGGGACAGATTGGTTAGGGTCTCGTGGCCTGTGAAAAAGGTGCTGGGCTTTCTCTGGACTGAGATAAGGAGCCTGTGGGTGAGTATAACTAGAGAAGAAAGGCTTGAGGATTGAATCCTGGGCACTGCACCATTCAGGGGTCTAGAAGGTGAGGAGGAACCCACAAGGGGACTGAGGAGCAGGAGCCAGGGAGGCGGGAAGACAGCCAAGTGAGGGGGCCCTGAAAGCAAATAAGGAAGGAGTTCAAGGAGGGAGTAAGCAACCAATCCAATGCCACCAATTGCTCAAGTACAAAGAGGACAGGAACTGACCACAGATCTGACGAGCAGAGGTCACTTATAACCGTATTGTGAAGAGAGGATGCTGGAGATGAAAGACTGATGGAAGAGGGCTCAGGAGAGACCGAGAGAGAAAGGGAAGAGAGAAAAGGGATCTCTCTCTCTCTCTCTCTGTATGTATGTGTGTATATATATATATATATATATATAAAATCTCCTAATATTTGCTGGGCACAGTACAGGCTCCTTACGTGAGTTTCCCAGTTGAATTCGCAGGACCAGCTTGCAGAGCAGTTGTTTCCGCCGTTTTGCCCATGAGGTTCAGGCGTCTCAGAAGTGTGAAAGCTGGACTCGGCCTTCACTCGGGCCAGACCCCGAACCTCCCACCCTTCTTTCCTCTGGGCTAGTCTATGCCTCTTAGAGGTCACCTGGGGCAACCAACACAAAATGGATTCCCACTTCCAAAAAATCTCAGAAAATAGGTCATTCAGCTTCCCTTTCAACAGTGTGTGAATCATTCCAATGATTAGCATCTATCCTTTCGATTTTTAATTACAGAGGTTCCATAATCCGCCCCTGTACATGACCGTACAATAGTGTGTTCTGCAAGGAAGTTCTTCCTTTCATGACTCCACTCCTTCCTCACTAAAAGTAAAAGTTTTATTTGACTAAGAAAACGACCCTATTGATACCAACTCTCAGAAGAGTGTAACCATCTCAGACCCTAGCGTGAGCTCCAGCCCCAGCCAGAAGCCCATGTGCCTGCTGGAAACACCTGCCGGGGTGTCCCACTGGCCCTTGTATCCGGTGAGATGCTTTGCGTTGCAAGTGAGAGAAAACACAACTCAAGCTGTCCTCACAATCAGGAAACGGGCTGCTCCAGCGAGTGTGCCTGTTTCTCTCGTTGTCCTCAGGCTGGCAGTAAAACAGATGTGTTACTTTGGGGCTGCACGTCCCCACAGGACGACACCCAGAGGACCAGAGGGTCACCTCTAGGTGTTCCCAGATGAAAGCAAGGATGCTGCTTTCCCAGAAGCCCTCAGAAAACCCCTCCTTCTATCTCATTGGCCCGAGTTGGTCACATGACCACTGTCAGACTAATCATTGGCCAAGGGTAGGGTACCTGCCTACACGGGAGACCATCCTGGAGCCGGGGTGGGGTCAGCTTCCCCTGAAGGACACGGACCGCACAGAGGAAGGGGAGCGTGCTGTGAGGAGGGAGGAAGGGCCACATGGACAAGGGGAAGCGACACACCGTATCCACTACATCTGCGTCCATGACTGCACTCACCTCCTTAACCTCCGCCTGCTCCCGCTGCAGTGCCACCAATGCAGACACCACCTGCACTTACAGAAGCCAGAAAGCCTGCGTTCCCTCGCCCCACCTCGCTCACCTCACACGCGTACTGAGTCCCTGTGTCCTGCCTCTTCCTCCATTACACAGCTCAAGAATCTGCCCACTTCTCCCACTCCCACCTGCCTTCAGGCTGTAGCCAACTCTGCCTGGGCCAGAACAACATCTGCTTCCCGCCACTCCTTCCAAACAAGCATCTACCCGGACGCTCATGTCTCAAAAACAAACAAACAAAAACCACCGGACAGTGTTGTTCCACTTTGTAAAGGCCTTCGCTGGCTACCTGAGGCTTCAAGGTTTGAGTCTGGCTCTCTCACAGGCCAATAGGATTCCTCGTGACCTCTGCCTGTCCCTCCAGCCATCTCCTGCCCCTTTCATGAACCTGGATTTAAGCAATACTGAACCATCTTAGATTCCCAAAAGCTCGCTATCCCCGACTCCAAACA
Source organism: Cheirogaleus medius (assembly GCA_008086735.1). Taxonomy (NCBI): domain Eukaryota; kingdom Metazoa; phylum Chordata; class Mammalia; order Primates; family Cheirogaleidae; genus Cheirogaleus; species Cheirogaleus medius. The sequence continues at coordinate 28,024,320 of VBSM01003169.1, read as the reverse complement.
AAACTCCACGGTGGCTCACGCCTGTAATCCTAGCACTCTGGGAGGCCGAGGCAGAGGCATTGCTTGAGCTCAGGAGTTCAAGACCAGTCTGAACAAAAGTGAGACCCCGTCTCTACTAAAAAAAAAAAAAAAAAAAAAATTAGCCGGGCATGGTGGCGCATGCCTGTAGTCCCAGCTATTCAGGAGGCTGAGGCAGGAGGATCGCTTGAGCCCAGGAGTTTGAGGTTGCTGTGAGCTAAGCTGACGCCACGGCACTCTAGCCAGGCAACAGAGCAATACTCTGTCTCACAAAAAAAACCCAAAAAACCCTCCTCTTTCTCACCTCGATAAATGGCCACCATCTACCTGCTGCTCAGGCAAAAATCCTAAGAGCTATCCTTGATACCTCTTTTCTTCTCCCATCACAGCTAATCCTTCCATGGGTGATGCTGAGTCTGCCTCCAGAGGTGATCCCAAACTGCTGTCCTCTGTCCACACCCACCACCCCACCTCCACCCAGACCACCACAGATTCCCACGGGGTCTGCCACGACAGCTGACCCGCTGGTCTACCCACTCACTGCTGCTCCTTGCAAACAATTCTTAGAGTCCTCACCAGAGCCCACAGCGCTACATCACCTGGCCCCTGCTCACCTCTCTGACCACATCTCCCCCTCCCACTGTCCCCTCCACTCACTGCCTCCTACTGATGCTTGCAGACACCAAGCCTGTTCCTCCCAAAGCCCTTACCTTGCTGTTCCCTCCCCCCGAAATGTACTTCCCCAGGTCGTAGCATTGCCCACGCAGGGTGCAGCATGGAAGGTCATCTCTCTGAGATGGCCTCTCTGGCCACCATGCCCTCAGATCACATTATACTTTCTTACCGTCTTCATGACACCTCAGCCTTTGAGGGCCTCTTCTTCTGTGACTTGTTTGCTCCTTGTCAGTTCCCTAGAACGCAAGCTCTCTGAAGGCAGGACGTGCTCTGCCCTATTCACAGGTCCTTGGGAACTTTGGGAACTTGTGCCTGGAATCCAGCTGGAGCTCAATACATGTGTTGAATGGATGAATGAACAAATGACTATTCTAACTGTCCGGATTGAGCACCTCTCCTAACCTGCCCCCCTTTACGGTAGAACTCCTTCGTGTCCTTCAAACCCAGCTCTGCCACGCAGGCGCAGGTGTGCGCATGCGCAGTTGGTCTCCTCTCCCCTATCTCCCGTAATAACACCAACATTTGCTTCTACCACTGTAGGCAGCACTCTGCATTAGCACTACCACCCCTCCCCCGTGCTCTGAGCCCCCTGTGGATGGGCTGTGTCCTTCCACTCTGCACCTCCATCCCCAGCTCACAGCCTGCCCAGGGAAGGCACTGGCTGGATGCCCAGTGAATGAATGAATGAATATATTCTTCACCGATATTTAAGGCTTTGGTTACTCTTAAGAGATTAAATCAGACCTTTATCACCCACTTCACTCAATTGGTTTCCAAGTTCGAGATTTTGGGGGCATCCTAATTCTGTCCCAGTGTCCCTTTAAGTCTTTGCTCTTGCTATAACAGGCTAACACTCCTCTGAATCATTTCAGAACTGGAGCCTCCCTCGACATTGTATTTCTGATTGGTTGCTATTTGTTTTGACAGTTGTCAGATATTTTTTATTTATACCAAGCTCTCCCTGGGGTTTAGTTTACTGGATCCTCTCAATCTAACACCTAGAAGGAAGAGAAAATGACTTGGCTGTAAATCTTTTTTATTGAAGGTGTGCTATAAAACAGATCTTCTTTCACCTCTCCACTCTCTCCTGAGATTTAAGGATTCTTGGTTTTTATTGTTGTCTTTACCCCTCATTTCAAAAGGACAGAGCAGTGGGGGACAGAAGCAGCTCATTTGCTCCACCCTGGAAGACCTGTAGGAGTCACACTTTCCTGCCAGTGGACCAAACAATCGGAGCTTTCAAGGGAGTTCTTGACAGTTTCATACCAGAAACACACGCCAACCTGAGGACATTATTATATGGCACACATCCACAGGGCCAAAATTACAGGCCATTTTCTCCTACCTGTCCCTTTCATTTGATTCCTGGCAGATGTCCATGGATAAAACCACCAATTTCCACAGGGAAAGCAGAACCCTAAATATAAATAAGAGAGGACTTCTGGGGCTCCTACCGAGAGAAACTTTCCTTTGCTCATTTTAACTGGTGTTTCCATTCATAAGAGACGGTGCAGAGCTGAGGCATTTGCAGGAAATGCATATTTCAGAAACTCAAACGAACATTCCCTCCCCCAGTTACCCCACCAGCTCTGTAATAGCCATCCCTGCTAGAGCGTTGATTAAGGTCAGTGGGAAACTGCTTAATGCCCTGCTTTATTTTGCCTTTAATTTGCACACCCTAGTCACTATGTACCTTTCAAAAACATCTCATCCCCAAATATCTACCTTGTTTTATAAATAGCATATATTATTCTCTGATTGTGTAAGCAAAACATGCTCATTATAAAATCTTTAGTCAATACAGAAAAGTATAAAGAAGACAGTTAAAATAATTCATTCTCACCCAAATAAGCATTGGTAACATTTTAGGAGAAATACTGAAAGTTCTTTGTCTTTTTTCTGTGAATACAGATATACATCTTAAGACTCAGATCATATCAGATACACAATTGTATGGTCTCTTTTTCTTTAACATCACATCAAAATGTTTCCATGTCCTCAATCTTTGAAACATGACTTTGAAAACATAATCGTATTTTGTTAGCCTTAAAATCCATTTTAGATAAAATAAAATCAAAGTTATCAGGTGACAACAACCCAGCTACCCCAAAGCGTCAAGTGAGTCCAAAACGCGGAAATCAGAGTCACTCATGTTAACCTAGTGGTCTCCATGGTAACTTCCCAACAGGCAAGACCGAGGTGAATTTAAGGTGACTAAGCCTGAGAATGTAGAACCCAAAGCCCAGCTGTGGGTCACTGTTATCTCTAGGTTATAGGAACACAGGCAGTTGTCACTTCCTTTATTATTCCCTTCCATACAGACTGAACGTGCTGCCATGAGCGTGCCTGCTTTTAAAATCAGAAATAAATCATGCTGCTATTTTCATTTTGGAAGCAAACAACACCTAATTATATATGTACCCTGATTTTCTCATTCTCTGAGAAACGTCCCCACCCTGAGCCCATCTCCCATTACCACCTCCCACCCCGCCAGGCACTCGGCCTCCACCCCTGCCCATACCTTCCTCCTTCCCCGGGCCCTGGGCGGGTGGGGGTGGGGGAGTGGGGGCCTTCGCCCGGTCCCCAGTCTCTCCCTGTCTGGCTCTAGCCCACCTGTCTCAAGCCGGATGTCAGGAGGCAGCATTGCTCAGCAGAAAGGAGACAAACTTTGACGGAAACAGGCTTTGGGTGTTACTTCCTATCTGTATGGGCCTGGCCAAGTCACTTAACCTCTCTGAACCTCAGTTTCCTTATCTATAAAATAAAGATAAGGATGCCCAGCTTGCAGGATTATACCATGATTAAATGACAAGTCAGCTTGCCCCACATCAATGCCTGTCACCACCTACTGTACTGACCACCTTGGGGGCCTTAGTTTGACTCTACAACCATCAGTCCTTCCTCTGGCCAGGACTAAGGCCAAGACCTTCTTGGCTATAGCTACAGACTCTTAACCAGCTGGGACTTATCTGCTGGATAAAGAGGTACCTTTTAACATTGGAGCCAGAATCCCTCGCAAAGGGCTGGGAATCTGGTTTCAAAAGCAAACCATTGAACAGGCAAGAGCCAAAATATTACTCAACTCTTAAGAAAGCTCCCCTCTGGTTGTTGAAGATACTCAGCTTGCCTTTGCAATGAAATTCACAAAGATCTTCCATAAATATTGTCGTCATTGATATAGAAGGGAACAGACCAGCAAAACCCTGACAGTTTCTATTTTCTGATCCTACATTTCATCCAATTAAAAAGTAAGATGAAAGAGCAGGAGGGGGAAAGAAGGAGGAAGAGGAAGGAAGGAGAAGAGGATAAAGATGAGAAAGAGTGGTATGAATCAGATGATTCTTTAAAAAGGCAAAAAAAGAGAGAGAAAGAGAAAGAAAGGATAGTCAAGAATGAAGTAGGTCGATGCTGTCATCCTTTGCCAGAGAAGCAAGCTTGGGTCAAGCATTTAAGTGACTCTTTCAGAAGCTAAAACAAGTCAGCATCGGAAATAGGATTAGAATGTGGAGGTCATAGTTAGCGTGCAACTGCTGCTACTGATTTTAAAGGTGTCAAGGCAGATTTATAAACAGGTTTTAAGGTAGCTAGCTCAGTGTGCTACATTTTTCATGCCTGTGCCTTTAAATTCCCAAGCAGCATTACCAGTTACTGAGTAGCACTTATTCTCTTTTTTTTTTCTTCTTTTTTTCCAAGAAAATGACTAGAGGTAGAAAAACCCATTGAGCCAAATTACTTTCAGAAGGTTTTACTAAAAATTATTTTTTTAACTGCAGTTAAAGATAAACAAGATTTCTCCGAAGCTGAGCTATTTTATCAAGTCAGACAAAACATAGTACAATTTCTTTTTAAAAACCCAGATTAGCCACTATCATTGGTGATTATCTGATGTAATACATTACAGTTTGCAGAATGCGGCAGCCTATTACATTCTCGGAAGCATTGTCCATTCATTCAACGGCATTTACTGAACACAGAGTTGGTGGGAGGTGCTGTCTAGACCCTGGGGACACCAACCAAGGCAAATGAGGGGTACCAGTGCCCTACCCCAAAGGACCCTACCCTCCAGCAAGAGGACGGGAAGGCACACAAGCAACCTCGAGGCTGGACATGATCTCCAAATTATAGAGCCAAGAAAGATTGTCTCATCCAACCATCATTTAAAATGAGGCACAGAAAAGGGATGGAACTTGCCCAAGGTCACACAGCAAGTTCATGTGCATTAAGTTTTCAGACTCCATATTCAGTGCTCTTTCCTCTGTATAAAGAATCAACTTTAGTTTAATTTTTGAAGTGTGCCACAGTCCCTTGCTTGGGATTGTGCAAAGCCTAGGAGAGCTGCGGAGATATAGCCTCAAAAATATTACATCTGGAAGGGACCCCAGGGACCACCTGGCTCTGTGGTTCTGAATCAAGAGGGTACATCACCCCAGAGCCACAGAATCAGTCTCTGGGGTGGGGGCTCCTAACTGCTTCTTAGCCGCCTTGGAGGCATTTATCAGCCCCTTCCCAAGGTGCTGGGAGCAGATTCAGAGAGGGGCCAGCAGGACGAAGGGAAAACTGGGAATTCAGAAAGCGGAGGAAAGAGCTGCAGCGAGACAGCTTAGGGTGGTCTTCGCCGGCACAGGTTTGGGAGGCAGACAGACCCAGGCTCCACTCCCGGGGCCGGGTGCTGTGGGGGAGCAGCCTGGCCTCCCTGTGCCTGTTTTCTCATCTGCAAAAGGGAAACTGTGCGTCCCCCTACCTCATAGGTTTGCTACAGGGCTCAGGAAGACGTGGGGTGCCCAGCATGCAGTCAGTGCTGTGTCAAGAAGAGCCAGTGCTCTCGCCGCCAGGAGTGGGGCTGGAAAGGTGCGAGAAACCTCCGCCCAGTTCATGGCTTCGCCTGAGGCCAACCCCGCCGCCTCCCCCGCAGACTCCTTGCGTCTGCAGGCGCTGCGTGGTTTGGAAATGATTCTGGAGGTGTCCAGAATTCCAGATCACGAATTCCAGGGAGCCTGGTCCCTTGACATCTGAGTCCCAAGGGCAAGAGGTTCCCCACTCTGGGGATCCCCAAGGCTTTAAGAACAGCTGCGTCTTAATCATGCGGAGTGAGGGGTCTCCCCACGGGAGCAGCACAGTCTGGAATCTGCAAACGGACAGGCCTTTAGAGAACATTGAGACCAACACCGTCTTGGAGCTGCAGAGAGGTCAGGCAACTGGCCCAAGGTCACACAGAGCATTATGGGGGTTGCCGGGGTGGAGCCTCCGTCTCATCCTGACAGCAGATACGATCATTGGGGTTACCGAGAGCAGTCAGTGAAATTCTGCAGCAGAGCATTTTGCACAGTGACTGGCCCACAACGTCTCCATGAATGATACTAATAGTAGTTATTATCACCATCATCATCGTCATCATCACTGTCATCAGTTTTTAAGCAATTTCCCAGACTCTCAGTCCGGTCCCTTTCAGTGGCTTGAAACTCACCCTTCCAGCCTAGTCCTCCTGTGTTGACCACCAGCTAACAAAGTCACTCGGAGCAAACCCCAGTCAGGCACTGCTGTCCTAGCTCAGTCCTCACAGCGAACGCCATAGGGTAGATATTCCTGTTGCCCCGTTTCCTGGAGAGGGAAACTGAGCGCAGGACAATTAAGTCACATGCCCTCAATGACACCACCAGGAAAGGGCAGAGCTGTGATTTTTGTCCAGGCAGTCTGGTCCCCATGGTTGCATGCCAAATGCTATACTGTCTTGTAACACTTCAAATCTTCTCCAAAGTTATGCCTCCAATAATAATCTAAATCTGAAGACTGGAGGAGAAAGATGACTCGTCTTATCTTTTAAGTAATTTAGTGTCCGAGCAGGGCTGGCATACAGCAGGGGCCTAAAAATGGTTCGCTCCTTCCCCCTGGAGTTTCAGAGCTGAATCTATGCTTTCACTGGGCATTTTTTGGTTCCAGTTCCTACCCATCAATGGCTTGTGTCTCCCATTCAAGTACTAACCAGGTCCGACCCTGCTTAGCTTCCGAGATGAGACGAGATCGGGTACATACAGGGTGATGTGACCACAGAAAATGGCTTATGTCTATACACATTGCTGAACTCTCTTTTGCTATTCTAAAGGTGAGGAAGTGAGATTTAAACCAGTGGATCTCCCATTGCAGTCCCCAGACCATCAGCACTTGGGAAGCTGGTAGGAAGGCAGATTGTCTGGCTTCACCCGAAACCCAGTGAATCAGAAACTCTGGGGGTAGAGTCCAATAATCTGTTTCGACAAGCCCTCCAGGAGATTCTGATGCACACGAACAATTGAGAGCTGCTGCTGTAGTATACTGTGCCACACCTGGCATGCACCCAGCACATAGCAGGGACCCAAGAAATGTTGGTTGAGCCAACTGTCCAGGTCTGAATTCTGCACCCGCCACTGACTTGCTGAGCAACCCTGGGCAAGTCGCTTGACTTCTCTATTTTTCAGTTTCCTCATCTGTAAATAGGGAATGATAGTCATGCCTACTTTGCAGTAGTGTTTGGAGGGTTAAATGAGATCATAGAAAGAATTGAGCAGAGTGAGCAGCAGATAGCAAGCACTCAGTAAATGTCACCTGCTGTTTAATTGTTGTTGTCGTCGGCAAATACATGAACCAACGTGCACACTTAACATGCTGGAAAATGGTGTCGCTTGCCCTGCAGATCTGCAAGTTTATCTAAAGTGGCTGAAGCCCCCATGGTCTTTTTAATGCAGCTCCACTCAAGAAATCTTCACTGAGCATCTACTATTGGCCAGCGCCTTTCCGATTCTGTGATGCCAGAGTGGAAAAGACACTGTCCCAGGAGGCAGATGCTACCACACGGCACAGGTGGGGGCAGAGGGTCTGCATCACAGACCTCTGTGTGCACAGAGCAGACAGCGAAGGCGCCAGCAGTGTCTGTGTGTGTGTTACCATGTGTGTTCATGCACATGCACACACATACTCTACTTAATCTTTGATTTTTTTAATAAAAAGCACATATGGGCATAGGGATGGAATTCACTCTGTTCTCCTGACCTCTCCTTTACCAGTTTTAAGAATGAGCTCCATACCTATTAGATATCTATGAGTCATTCATCCAGGCACCAGCTTAATCCAAAACAAACCATTTTTGCCCTCAAATTGCTCCCATCTCCTAAGACGTAAGATCCCCAAAGACGAAATCTGTCACCAGAACAGACAGGTTTGGACAGGGTGGCAAATCCAACAGCGGGAGCAGGCTGCCTGGGTGAAGGCAGCTCTCACTCCAGAATTCCAGATGCGAGGCAGGCTTCCCAGAAGAGGTGCAACCCACATAGGCCTTGGAGGATGGGGACTGGAATAGCGAGTGTTCATTCCTTCCTGAGCCTGTGCTGGCCCCAGGCCAGGTGCGAGCGAGAAGCTGCTGACTGATGCCAGTGGGATCCCGCACAGGCTATGGACTCTCTGATGCGAGCCCCACACTGAGTATTTAACATGCATGTCTCACGCGAGCTCCATAAGAAACCCAGGAGGCAGCACACATTACCACCAGTACCATCTTACAGATGGGCAAAAACCAAAAAGGCACAGAGAGGTGAAGTAACTTAGCCAAGATCACACAGCCAGGAAATGATGTTGCTGAGATTCAAATCTAGGGAGTCTTAACTTTGTGCTCTTAAACACTCCACCACATCATAGAACAAGAGAACTGACAGAAGGGGCCAGAAGAGATTTTCCATGTGGCGATTATTTATTTGAAGGAAAGGGGAGATAAAACATGAGCATCCTTTTTCTCCAAATGCATCCATGTGAACACATTTCTCTCCCCCCGGCAAGCATCACACTGGGGCACAGTTTTGCTATCACTTAGTCGAGAGTCATTCAATTGCATCCCAGAGGACCGCCTGCCTTAAGTTCTCATGCCAGGAAAGGAATGCTTCTCTGAGCCACTTTCCTTCTACAAACAGATTTGGAAGATTTGTACTGAAAGGTGAGGTGTCCAATTACTTGTCTTTGCTGGCCTGCTCCGTTGTAATCTGAGCAAAGTCATAGAAGATGAGGTGGGATTTCCCAGAGTCTATTAGCCCTTCCTGGACTCAGAGGTCCAGGCACTGCGTATGTGTATGCACACACTTGTATGTGTTTTCTCGTTGATGATAATCTTTTAAAATCCACTTAAGCATAACTGGCTTATAAGGATCTGCAGAGGCGCCTTCTAACCCAGCACAGCTGCGCCATTTCACTGCCGGAGTTTGTCTTTGTGTTTACACAGAGCAATGACCCCAAGTGACAGCATTTAACTTTTAACAGATTGATAAACATGTTCAGCTGCCACTAGAGTGGCATGTGTGTCCAAACTTTAAGCGACAAGAATCGGCCCTCAGATTGAAATCTCTTACCTGATAAAGACTACACTTCTCTCTTGCAGTCTGTTTCAATGGAAAGTCAGACTCACAGAATAACACTTGCGCTTCTGAAATTATTTGATGAATTGAGACTTTGATTTTACATCACAAGAGCAGCATCAGGGCTGAGTGTGGTGGTTCATGCCTGTAATCCTAGCACTTGGAGAGGCCAAGGGGGGAGGATCGCTTGCGGACAGGAGTTCGAGACCAGCCTGGGCAACATAGACAGACTCCCGTGTCTACAAAAAATAATTTTAAAAAATTAGTCAGGCATGGTGGTGCATGCTTGTTGTCCCTGCTGCTCAGGAGGCTGAGGCAGGAGGATCACTTGAGCTCAGGAGTTTGAGGTTGCAGT
>VBSM01003169.1:27978346-27991643 GCA_008086735.1 Cheirogaleus medius | reverse complement strand
GGCTGGTTTCGAACTCCTGACCTTGAGCTATCCACCCGCCTCGGCCTCCAAACTGTGCTTCTTGCAGAAGTCAGGAAAGTTGGCAAATTTGGTCCAGGAAAAGCTTGTGTATGAGTCAGGGGGAGAAGATTTAAATATTTTCTCTGTAATATGTAGCATATAATAGCTAGAAATAATTAAGATGCTTATATTTAGAGGTAGTATATATAACAGTATACCTATATACCATATATACAGGTCTATGTAATACATACAGGTCTATGTAATAATGTCTTAAAATTGCTGAGTAATGTCTATAGCACATAATAGAACTCACTCCTACTTTATGAGATACGGAATCTCAGGACTCTGTAAGAAAATACATTGCTAACATGTATTGAGGACTGTACTAATTAGGTAATACTAGTACTATGTCAGCGGCTGAATACAGTCAAAGTTCATTTCTGTCTCGTGTCAACGACCCCAAAGACTTACTAAATGATCCGGGCACTGTTCTGAGTACCCTATATGTTCTGATCAGCTCAGTTAATCTCCGCGACAGTCTGCAAGGGAAGAATTCTTATCTCCCCTCCCAGATGAGGAAACCAAGTCAACTCAGGGAGGCCGAGCTGGCCCAGGCAGTCCAGCTACGGAACCTGCACCTCACCCTCGGTGCAGACTTCCCGGCACAGGGGCCACTCTTCTCCTATTCAGAGAAGGTGACCAGACATTTGTCACACCTACACTGGCACTGGGGAAACGATGGTGAATGAAACAGACAAAAGCCTCTGCTGCCATGAAGCTGACACTCTGGTGACTGTAAATTCCATTCTATTCATCAGTTTCCATGCATCAGTTTGCATTCAAGAGTTCGTGTGCTCACTCGGTGAACCTTGGTGAGGCCCCGCTGTGGCGCTGGGCTAGGATTTTCCCTGGGCCAGTTCTCACCTTCTCAGCAGGCACGCAGGAAAGATACTTGATTCCCGATTCCATCGTGTCCTAGCCACAAGTACTTATTCAGATGATTTGGCCTCCCTGAGCCTTGGTTTCTTCATCTGTGAAATGGGGGTGATAATAACCATCTCACAGGCCTGTGGAAGAGCCAAAATGGGGTGCTGTTGAATAACCTAGCTGAGGGCCCAGTCCCGGGGGCTCAAACTGCACCCCCCATATTTATTGCAGAGCTGTTGGGGGCCGGGGATGGCGAACCCCATGCCGTCGCAGTTGGGAAAGTGTTTCACAGTCTCCTCTAAAGGGCCGTGGGAACGTCTGTCGGCCTCAGTCTGGGGTCTGCCCTCTTTGGAAAGCGATCTGCTGCTTTCTCACATGCAAAATGCAGGGCGACTCCCAGCCAAGCTGGGGCACAGCGGCCAGCTGATGAACATTCATCGGCCTCCTTAGTGGCAGTCCCCAGCCCAGAATCAAACCTTTACCGCCGCCAAGCTTCAGCTAATCCTCAGAAGCCCCGATGCAGGGAAGGAAGGCAGAGTTTTGAAGTCTCAGGCTTTAGATCCTCTCCGCAGTACTGCGGGCGTGTGTGCTTTGACTCACCAGGCAGATGTCCAAACAGACAAAGCTGTACCTTCCTTCAGGGGTGAGGGAGAGGGCTCAGGCAGCTTCTGAAGAGTGAGAAGTGAGGAAGAAGCAGGTGGACCCTGGACCCACCACCCCCAGAAACTAAGATGTGTCATGTGCTCCTTCTCCCCTTGTTTTGCAGGGAACTTCAAAGGTCTGTGCAAGCAAATCGATCACTTCCCAGAGGATGCAGATTACGAAGCTGACACAGCAGAATATTTCCTCCGTGAGTGCACACGATTTTTTATTCTCCTTCCTGGGGCTGGATCCTGCCCTTCCATCCTTCACAGAGCCGAGCACCAGGCCTATCTGGAGGCCCCTGTCACTGCAGAGGGCAGGAAAACGCTCAGAGGGCAGTGCAAACCCTCATGCATGCTGATCCCTCTGCCTGCAACACCCTTCCACCCCCCTTTGTCCGGCAAACTCCTACTCGTCCTCCAGGTCTCAGCTGAAATGTCACCTCCTCCAGAAAGTCCCTCCTGCCTCCTGCGTGGGTCCCTGGAGCACAGCACTTTGTTATGCTCTGGGCCCTTGTCTCCCAGTCCCACTCGGGCAAAGACTCCCACTGCTCACCGGCATAGGCCCAGCCCAGCGCCTGGCATTTAATAGGCACTCAGTAAATATTCTTTGAATAATTAAATGAAGAAACCCACCAGGCAGTGCCAGATTGGAAGTTCTAATGAAAAAAATATGAGATTTTTTTTCTTCCCCCGCAAGTCAAGTAAGTCAAAGTTAAATCCTGTTGTAACAGCTGGGATCTTAAATCCACCTGAGACATTATCAAGAGAAAGCATTTTGAGGCCCCAAGGAAATTTCTCAAGCATCAGCAAAAACTAACAAGGCTACCTGTTCCCCGAGGAAGGATTTCCCAGAGAGGGCTTGAGAGTCCTTGACACCGGGGACAGCAAAGCCATAGGCTCTCAGGCCGCCTCTTTCGGAGGTTTGCTCCACCCAGGAGCAGCGCCCCTCCCCCTTCCCCACCAGGCTGCCCCTCCTCCGCCCCTCCCCCACAGCAGAGGGGTTGCATTACCCTGAGATCACTTGTATGAAACACGTAGGAGGCATTTTATTATGTGGATTGCCCCTGTCTCTTTCAATAATCCCTTCTCACATCAAACCCAGCTCTCAGGTCGGCCTGGAATCCGGCTTCGCTGAAAAGCCCATGGAACACGAAGTCGGCCAGGCAGCTGGGAAGAGAAAGGAAGGGAACACGATGCAATTTATAGATTTTTTTTTTTTAAGAGGAAAAAATATACTGTGCTCATCATTTCCTTTTATGAATTCCCTCAAGACGTTCCTCTTAAATGGAATTCCTTAAAGGCCATTTGGTTGTGGTTACCTGTGACCTGTCACTGTGTCTGGGCTGAGGCCACAGGAGCCTGGCAGTGCCATAAGCTCGGCTTGCGCACCTTCTGTGCCCGGTGCTGGGGAGGCCAAGACGGATCAGGGACACACAGTCACTGGCCCAAGAAGAGCACAGCCTGGCGGGGAGGGCCCTCGGAGAGGCAGCTCGCTGGGGAGAGGCAGCAGGGCCCAGATAGGCCTGGCTCCAGAGGAGGAAGTGGCGAGCAAAGCCAGGCCCCACACCCGGAGCCACAGGTCCCCCTGGCAGCGCAGTGATGAGGTCATGCTTTGTCAGCCGGGCTGTAAGCACCCGGAGCAGGAAACATGCCTCATCCCTCGCTCCCCTGTAACAGCTCCTGCAGTATGCTAAGCGCTCCATAAATGCTTTTTGTTAAAATAAGGAAAGATACAGAATTCTTCAGTGGCAATTCCGAACAACTCAATGCCTCAATTTCCTCTTTGTAAAGAGAGAAGAGCTTAGAGTGTTTGGTTCATTTTGATGTCGCTGGACAAAAGACTTGGACTCCATTAGCCGTGCAGGATTCCGGGGGGTCTGATTGGAGTTGGCTTAATCTGACAATATTTTTTGAGCATCTAAAACAGGAGTTGGCAAACTTTCCCTGTAGAGGATCAGACAAGAAATATTTCGGCCCTGAGGGCCGCAGAGTCTCTGTCCCAACTACTCGACTCGGCCTTTGCAGCACAAAAGCAGCCGCCAACAATATGGAAGCTAATGAACGTGGCTGTGTTCCAGTAAAGCTTAACTGGATTTACAAAAACGAACAGCAGTCTGCATTTGGCATGGCTTGCTGGCCCCTGATCTTTCAAATGCTAGTCCTGGGCTAGACAACACATATAGTTTTTTTAAGCTGGAAGGCATGAGTTTCTATATCCTCTGTGAAGCTCTAACCTTGGTTGGTGAGAGAAGCCGGAAACAGGAATGATGTTTCTAGGATTCCCTCTCCCAGCTCCCCATCCTCACTTTATGATTCTGAAGCCCTTCTGGGGCCTCCCCGGCACCCTGCGGTTTCTCCATCTCCACCATTAACACACTTGGCTGCAATTTCACTGATGCACCCCCAGGAAACTGAGAGCTTCTTGAAGGCAGAACTGTGTGACCCATTCATTTCTGCACCCCAAGCACCCAGCACAGGGCCTGGCAGGACACAGTTGCCCAATAATGCACTTTGATGACTAAGGAAGTGACTGGTTGAGTAAGTGAGCACTCAAGTAAATCATGGCCAAATGCCACAGAGAACAAGGCATGCAGGTCACAGGCTTCCAGAGGAAGAGAGCTGGGGGCCAGAGAGGTGGGCAGAGTGGCTCCCAGAGGTAGGCGGGGCTTTGGCCCAGGAAGGGGCGGGGCTGTAGCCCGGGCGGGCATGGCCTGAGTCAGGTCTGAGTTCAGCTTTGTCAAACCCACCTGCAGAGGAGGCTGGGAGAGGGGCAGAAGCAGCCTCTGCCCTGCGAGTTAGCCACCTGGGGACAGACCATGGACCTAATATTAATACTTATGCCACATACAAGGACAGAAGGAAGTGTGCTGTGCTGAGGGAGACTGCCCCCTAACCCAGCCCAGAAGAGGTCATTCCAGAAGGGTTCCCTAGAGAAGGTGGCACCAGAGCTGAGGCTTGGACTCTGAAAGGATTCATAAATTCAGTCACTCACGAGATATTTACTAAGCACTTACTAAGCACTGGGCACTGCTGTCAGTCCTGGGCATCCAAGAGGGGACCAAACCAAGGGAGCCGCCGCCTTGGTGAAGGTTACATTCTAGTGGGGAACCAGCAATAAGCAAGTGTACAATCACTCCTCCCTGCCCTCTGCCCCTGAGAGTTCCAGAAAGGTCTGGGAGGGCTGGAGAGTGGGCAGTGATGGGGGAGGGACAGAGGGAACAGAGGACGTGTCACTTATAGGCAGGGAGGCCATGCAGACTGCTGCAGTGGGCCAGGTGGGGCTGGGGATGGGTTTCAGGTTAGGGATGGAGGTGAGAGGAGAGGGAAGGAGCAGTCAAGCAACTCTCCTCCCTCCCCAAAAAGCAGGGCCCAATCCACTCACAGCATTTGCCAGGGGAGTTGGGCCCCATTTTTCATATTCCCAAGTGGCTCCTAAATTAATTTTTCCCAGAGAAGCAGAGGTGTGAGCCAGGCTCACCCAATACCTTTTCCCTGCTGTTATTGGCCTCCACAGTATTCCTAAACCCAAGAACTCTGTATCATGAAGAACTGTATCAGACTGAGCCATGCCAGGAATGCACATGCCTGTTACAGGCATGTAGTTACAGGGTCCATGAAACAAGTGCAGCTTCTTCCTTCACTTGTAAGCGTGAGCAATTCACACCTTCCACAAATCTTCATGGAACAGCCCCCTGTAAGCCAGGCTCTCCTCCAGGTGCTAAGGATATGGACTTGGGGGCACTTGCAATCTATGATAAATGAAATTAACAGGTTAAAGATATAGTATCTTAGACTGCCATAAGTGATATGGAGAAAAATCAAACAAGAAGGGGGATAGGGAATTCCAGAGTGGGGGTGAGGCCAAGAAAGTCCTCCCTGAGAAGTTTGCACAAAGACCCAAAGGAGGTCAGAGACTGAGCCACATAGGTATCTGGGGGAAGACTGTTGCAGGCAGAGAGAACAGCAAGTGCAAAGGTCCTGGGGTGAGAGTGTGCCTGGAATGTTTGAGGAGCAAGACTGAGACCAGCAGGATGAGAATGGAGTGATCAGGGAAGAGGGAAGAGCAAGGGAAGAGCAAGTGCTGGGAGGTCCCAGGGATACCCTGGATGTGCAGCAAAGACTTGGGGGTTTTCTCTGATTGAGGGACAGCATCTCACTTCTGAACAGGACCCCCTGGTTGCTCATAAGAGACTGAAAGAGGACCAGGGCAGAAGCCAGCAGAAGAGTTAGGAGCCTGTTGTGACAATCGAGGCAAGAGGTGATGGCAGCTCGAACCAGGTGGCAGCAGTGAGGAGGGTGAAACAGGACCAGATTCCGATCATGATTCTAGGGCCCCGCCTACGGGACCCAAAGGCTGCTTGTGGTTTCGAGGGGAAGGAAGGAGCCAAAGGTGACTCCAAGGCTCTTGCCCATGGCGGGGAACAGGCTCAATGTTGGTCACATTAAGCTAGAGATGCCCATGGGACTTCCTGGGGCCATGTCAGGCACTCGGCGTGGGCCTGGAGTCTTGAGTTCACAAGGGAGCCCCTGGGCAGAGGTAGGGGTTTGCCAAGTGTCAGCAGGTGGATGACATTTAAAGCCACGGCACTTGATGATCTCACCAAGGGAGTGGCACAGAGAGAGGAGAGAAGCGGCCCAGACACTGAGCCCCAGGACACCAAGGCTCAGAGACCAAGGAGATGAGGGCCCCAGCAAGGAGGCTAAGGCGGGCTGGGCAACACTGCCACCCTTGTTTCAGCAGCCGCAGGACTGAGGATGTGGAGCAGAGAGGGAGGAAAGAGAATGCCAGAAGGGCCTGGCTGGCCAGAGGCCAGAGCTCGTCTCCAGGGGCGGCAGAGATGTTGGGGCTCCCTCACTCCCAAGCCAGCAGGCCAAGCGTCAGGCGCTGTCCCGCCCCTCTTGGAGGGCCTGGCAGAAGGAAATTAATTATCTGAGGGGACGAATGAAAGAAGGAACAGACACACGTGCTGAGGAAGTGCCCGCGAGTACCGGAGGAGTCCCACAGCCTCTCCCGAAGCAGTCGGGGCTCCCTAGTGACGGGGGAGACGGCTGTAGGAGCCCCTGGTCACCATGCTGGGCCCCATGAAGGTGTGGCCAGCGTGCCCACCTCTCCCTGGCTTACCCGGTAACCAATGGTGACCAGTTTTTCCTGACCAGTGCCGCGGGCCCGTCGGAGGCTGTGCTGTGTTGGCCTCCGCATCCTCTGCCCTCACTGTCCACAGATCTGAGGAGCTTGGTGAAGAACGGAGGTGGTGGTGACCGGGTGTGACTTCGCATGAGTGTCGGCGTGCGTCAGCGCGTCTATCTTTGCGCACAATGGCACAAGTCTGTGCTGTCCTGTGTCTCTGACGTCTGCGTGTCTGTGCGTCTGCGTGTCTGTCTGGTGTATGCGGGTCCCTGCGTGTTGTGTGTGTGTGCTGTGTCCAGGAGAGGGGGTTGGTGTCTCCTTGCTGTCTCATTGTGATTTGGAGTGGGGGAAGAAGATTCACAGGACGTTGGCTCTGTTCCACAGTCATGTATTAAACACTAACTGTGTGCTGGACCCCAAAGTCCGCTCCATTATGGCCACTTATAGTCTGGGACTGCAGAGTAGGGTCGGGTCTCCCCACTCCACACTCAGAGCCTAGGGCTGGAGTCTGGGTGAGGGGCCCAGGGCTGGCCGCTGTCCTGACATACCCCCTCCAGGGGGAGGGGAAAGGGCTGCTGGCCACAGCACCCCCCCAACACACAAACACACAGCAGAGCCGCCGTATCAGGCCTCAACATGCTGATCACCAGGCCGCTCTCCCCAGAGGCGAAAGTGGGCACAGGGCAGGGGAGGCAGGTCCCTGGGCAAAACCCATGCCCCATTCACCCCCCCACACACACATGAGAGATGCACCTGATTGCACTTGGAGTCGACACCTTCCCAGGGGTTCACTAGAAGCCAACAGCCAGGAGCAGAAGCTACCAGGGGGGCAGGAGGCAGCCGAGGCAGGCAGGCCCAGTGCAAGGGGTATTTGGGGGATACATTTACAGAATGCTGCCCCTGGTAGGAGGCAGGAGAACATAACGGCAAGCTTCACCACACACTAAGGGGCTCAAACCCAGCTCTGCAGCCTCACGGCTGTCTTCCCTGGCCTCAGTCTCCTCGCAATGAGGACGACGCTCTCTGGTCTCTTCCCAGGGTTGCGATGAGGACTGAGTTAGAAGCAGACAGCTCTTCGCTCCAGCCCAGAGCAAGGTGCCCACTCAGTAGCACTCAGTAGCATTTGCTATTCTCGGTGCTCACATCATAGGTGACACAGCGATTAAGTGCAAGGGACAGAGAGTAAGCGGGAAGGGGGCCAAGAGGGGGCCTCCAGTTTGCAATAAGGTGGTCAGAAGGTCAGAACGTCCTCAGGGCAGAGGTGACATCCGAGCAGAGACCTGAGGAGGTGAGGGAGCGGTAGGGTGGTGCAGATATCCCGGGAGAGCATTCAGGCAGAGGGAACAGCCAGTGCAAAGTGTCCGGGGCTGGCAGGCTCGGGCACAGCCAGGAGGCCACATGGCTAAGTGGCATAAGGGGGCAGGTGGGAGGCAGGACTTGTGGGCCTCTGCTCTCCTCTGAGATGGGACCACAGGAGGGTTCTGAGCAGAGGACAGATGTGGTCTGACGTCCAGGCTTCTGAGGGAGAGCTGCCTACTGTCACGTATTCATTACTGTAGAGTCTGGGCAGGAGAAGACCAGGGAGGACACCAGGGCCACAATCCACGCTAGAAAAGCAGGTGCTTGGCCCAGGAGTGGAGACGTGGTTGGGAAGGGGTCGGACTCTAGATGTATTTGGAGGCAGTGCCGGCAGGGTTTACTGGCAGCCTGGATGGGGGAGACGAGAGAGAGAGAGAGAGGACTTGCAGAAGGCTAGGAGTCCCGGCTGGAGAGACGAGACGGGGTGAACAGTGCCGCCTTCTCTGCAGCCGGGAATGTAGGACGGGGCTGCTGTGTGCGGAGACCACCGCTCTGTTTACTGATCTGTTTTGTCTTGGTGTCTGTTAAGGATTCTTCTCCCCCCGGACTGTGAACAGCTTGAGGACACCAAGTGAAATAGCTGCAAATAGAGCACCCTCCTCCCACCCGCCCCGCCCCCACCCCACCCAGCACAGGGCCCGTCCCCTGCCGAGACCACATCCTGTGGTTAGGCGGCACCCTGAGCTGCGCCCTGTGCTCACCCACGCCCGCAGAACCAGAGCAAAACGTCCCCCAGACGGTGGCCAGCCTTCGCGCAAGCGCACGGCCGGCAGTTCCTGTTCTGTCCTAGTTCAGTGACTTCAGTGCTGCTCGCAGCCACTACACTGGCTTCACGACCTAGTAACGAGTCACAACCTGCACTTTAATAAACACCAGCCTCGGCCACCCGAAGCCCCATGAGAGGCAGCAACAGTGTGCTCTGCTGTCACGATAGCTAACGCGGGCTGTGCTCCCCGGGGAGCGGGCACTGTCCTCGTAGCTTCAGATGTGTTTGCTCAGTTACTCCTCATAGCAACCCTGCGAGCCAGGTGTGCTTACGATCTCCATGTGGCCGATGGGACAACTGAGGCACCAGTGGCCCGGTGACAGAGCTAGGAGGGTGAACTCAGGCAGCCTCTCTCCTGAGCTTGTGCAACTGGTCACCAGTCTCTACAGACAGCAGGAAATGGGAACACATCCGGCATTCTGCACAGATGGTGCTCCCAAAGTTAGCTCACAGGGCTCTCGAGATGCTTTTCATACATTATTATATATAGCAAACGTTTGTTCAACACTTGACTAGGTGCCAGGCCTGACACTTGAGACACTATCTTAATTCATCTTCACAACCACCCTAGGAGGTAGAGATGGTGACTGTCCCCATTATACAGATGGGAAAGGTGAGGCACAGTGGCCACATAGCCAGTGGGAGGGCCAGAGTGAGACCCTAAGCAGTCTGCATCTGGAGCTGACGCTCCTAATCTCCACTCCAACTTCTCTTTCCTCCTCTCGCCTGCCATCTTTTTTCTCCTCTTCTTCTTTCTTCTTGCAGGTCTCTCTCTCTCTCTCTCTCTCTCTCTCTCTCTCTCTCTCTTTCTCTCTCTCTCTCTCTCTCTCTCTCTCTCTCTCACACACACACACACACACACACACATGCACAAAGGCATTTTTTGCAACCCATCCCTTTTCATGGTCAGTAGCTACACCATCGAGCACAGCATGAAAGGAGAAGAAGGGGAGAGATGCCCAGGAGCCTAGAAAGTTCCTCCCAACTCTGCACATGTGTGATTCTATCCCATTAGAATGGATCAAACCCCAAATGAGATAACATACATAAAGAGCTTAACCCCATGCCCAGAAAACAGGGAGCCTGCCCTCCACATACCTGATTATGGTGACTATTTTGATTAAAGCACAAGGAGAGGTGGGATGGCAGCAGGGCCTGGCTGGGTGGGCCCTGAGGAGAGGTCCAGGGGGCACAGGACTGTCAAAGAGGAACAGGACCTTAGAGATCTTTTCTTCCAGCCCCATCGGAGTGCAGATCTGAGGCCAGAGGAAGGTCCCATGAGGAGCCAGGCAAGGAGCCAGCCGCAGGCCCAGGTCTCCTGACCTCCGCCTGCCCCCATGTCCCCACCCACAGCAGCCACCAGCCCCCTTCCTCTCCCAGACGGAGCGAGGTAACAGCAGGGACCCTGCGTGCAGCCTCTGCCCTGTCCTCCACCTGTGCCCACCATGAAAGCCATTTCACAGCACGACAGCCATAGGGGCTGGGGCCCACTGAGGCACCAGATCACAGAATGACTCGTCTAGGGAGTTGGGCCAGCAAGAGGATTAGCAAAGAATTTATAGCTCAGGCCATCCCCTCCAGAAGGCAAGATGTCACTTCCCTCTTGGGCAATTAGGAGGCACTTCATTTCTGTCATCAGAATAGAAAATAACAAATTATTCATAGTTTACCAACATTCTACATTTTCAAAAGCTTCCACATTCTTTTTCCTATTTAATGTAATTTACTATAACACTGTAAGGTAGACTGAGTTAAGATTTTCAACTTCATTTTACAGAAAAGGAAGGGCCAAGGGACACTACGTGACTTGCCCAAGGTCTTCTCGAGCCAGTCAGTAAACACCAGGCTCCCCAAGCCTCAGGCCTGAGCCTCTCCTCGTCCCCGGGCAAGCTCCCCTGTGCTCACCTGTGTGTCTGTGGCTCCCACCGTACGCACCTCCATGCCCCACACCTGCCCACCCACTGTCCCTTCCACACTCCACGTGCTTGTCCCCAAAGCATCTCAAACTCGGCGTGTCCCAAACCAAACCTTGATTTCTCCCGCCTCCTCCTCCTCCGCCTCTCCCTTCACTCCTAGGCTTTGTCCTCTCCCAACCTCCGTAAATGTTTTTTTCCAACCAGCTTGCAAGTCTGAAACCTAGATGTTATCCTCAATTCCACCCTTCTCTCTACCTTTATCCATCCAGCCAGCTTCAGTTCACCTTCTAACCATTTCTCAAACCCTGCCACCTCTGTCCACACCCCTGGCACCCACCCTGGGCCAAACACCATCTCTCCTGTCTGGTCAACTGCAGTACCCTTCTCGCTGGTTCCCCACAGCCACCCTGACCCCCTCATAATCCATTTGCTTAAGATGCAAATCAGATCATGACAACCCTGCCTGGCCTAAGCCCTTTAATGTTTCCCATCACGCTTAGGATAAAGGTAAGCTCTTTAGCACAACCCACGGGGCCCTGCGTGGCCTGGCCCTGCCTGTCTGCTCTGCCTCAATGCTCCCCACGCCTTTCTCCAGGCCCTTGGACCAGCCATGCCCCTTCCAGCCCTGGCCCATGCTGTGTCCCCTCCCACGGCCCTGCCTCCGCTCTTCCGGGTGAACGTCTCCTTACCCATCAGAGTCAGCTGCACCGTCAGCTCCTCGGGGAGCACTTCTTGATCCCCCCAGGAGCTCAGAGGGTGCTCTGAGAGGCAGCGAGTACAGAGCCTGAAAGCAGGGAGTGCAGTGGTTAGACACACAGACCCCACAGTCAGCCTGCTGCCTTCACAAAGCCTGGACAAACGGCTAACTTCTCCATCCCTCGGTTTTAATCTATAACACGTATTTCATAGAGTTGTGATGAGAACTGATGAGTCAGTGTATGTACAGTGCTTGAAACAGTCCCCGGCACACACTACGCTTTCGATGGACATTAGTTGTCACGCACCCTCATGGTGCCACACAGGCTCCTTTCTCTCCCGGCACTTTATCCCAGGTGTGTTATTATCTGAAGACACACGTCTCCCTCGTGAGAACGTAAGCCCTATGAAGACATGGACCAGGGCTGGGTTTGCACCCTGTATGCCTCCCATGCCCAGCCCAGAGCCTGGCACAGTGGCAGGCGCTTAGTCTGTGTTTATTTCCCAGACTCACAGCTAGTCAGGAGCAAAGCACCTGCCTGCTTCGGGCCACACGGCTTTTTCCCAGTACAGCGTACACTACCAGCCAGAGGTGGCCGACTACGACCAGCAGGCCAGATCCAGCCCGCCAACTGACTCTGTGAATAAAGTTTTATTGGAACACAACCACACTCATTTGTTTACACATCGTGTATGGCTGTTTACTTGCTACAACGGCAGAGTTGAGATGTTGCAACAGAGACCATATGGCCAGCAAAGCCAGAAGTATTTACTATCTGTCCCTTTACAGAAAAAGTGTCCCAGTGCCTGCTTTAGGGATCTGGAATCTCCCTGAAGCCAAGGTCCGTTGCTTCACGGGGCTGATATGAGGCCTACATGGGTTAATCCACATAAGGACTTAGAATTAGGCCTGGCACCCGGAGATGCTCATAAATGTTAGCAGGTACTGTGAAGTGCCATCTGCTTACTCATAGGAGACCAGTAAATATTTATTCAATGAATAAACCAGACACTTTCTGCTCCTTGTGATAGATTTTGGCACCAAGACCACACCAGACTTTGTGGGAAGTCAGGACAATCTATAGGGAAGTTGTACCTGGACTGAAGGGGGAAGGACCGCAGAAATAAAAATTGCTTCCTTTTACTGTATACCTTCCAGCGTGAGACACAGTACAGATATCACCCAATTTCAACCTCATAACAGCACTTCTCAAACTTGCATGTGCACACAAATCTCGCTATAGGCTTTCCTTAAAATATGGGTCCTGACTCGGTAGCTCTGGGCCGGGCCCTGAGAGTCCGCATCTCTAGCGAGCTCTCCAGTGACGCCAGTGTCCTCAGACTGCACTTGGAGCAGCAAGGCCTGCCTGCTGGATATTATTATTATTATTCCCA
This sequence comes from Cheirogaleus medius, assembly GCA_008086735.1. Taxonomy (NCBI): domain Eukaryota; kingdom Metazoa; phylum Chordata; class Mammalia; order Primates; family Cheirogaleidae; genus Cheirogaleus; species Cheirogaleus medius. Next base: position 27,978,809 of record VBSM01003169.1, on the reverse strand, counting down.
TTTTACAGGATGGGGAAACTGAGTCTTGGAGTCTACGGGTCACACAGTTAGTAAGTGACAAAGCCAGGATTCAACGGCAGGTATAACTAACTCCAAATCCCCATTCAGTCTGTGACATTGCCCAGCCAGAAGGCCCTCTTTCCAGAGACTTCCCCACTTGCTCCTAAACCAGCCTCCCTCCCAGCCTGGATGTGAGCCTGCAGGGTCCAGCCGGCCCAGCACCGTGCTGCTCACTGGCTGCCCCGCTGTTGCCTTCTTTCTGGGCAAAGAGGCCTCTTCCAGGAGAGGCTGGTGTTTGGGTTGGCTCTGCTGCACCAAAGAGGCTTCTGTTTGTATTCCCTGCTGGTCGCCATTATTTAGGGCAAAATCATGAGCCACTTGGGCACCTTCCGAAGAAGTTCTGTCTCCTCCACATGATTCTTTGCTGGCTGCAGCACAGCAGGCCTCCCCTTTCCCCCCCCCC
>VBSM01003169.1:27959741-27970048 GCA_008086735.1 Cheirogaleus medius | reverse complement strand
AGCCTCCCAGAGTGCTAGGATTACAGGCGTGAGCCACCGCGCCCAGCCTTCCATGGGCTCCTTGAGTGCAGAGACACGCCTCACTTTCCACATGCGGTTGGCATGTGGCAAAGCCTAGTAACCTTATGAACTGAATTAAATCGAGCTGAATCAAACTGGACTGAACCGAATGGCAAGATTGAATGGACAGAGGGCAGATGGATGACTGGATGGATGGATGAATGGATGGATGGATGAATGGATGGATGGATTTGGTGACCAGAGCTGGTAAGGAATTCTGCTAACTGAAGACACAGAGGCAGGAGTGCCCGGCTGTGTTTGGGAAACACTGACTAAGCCAGTTTGATTGGAGGAGAGGACCCATTCAGGGAGAAGTAGGGAAAGAGTAAGCACCCACATTCTCCCTCCTGTGGGGAGAGGTGGAGGCACGGGGCCTGCTGAGCAAGCCGTGTGCTCGCAGGCTGCTGGGAAGGGAGGCGTTAACAGCAGGATGGTCACCAGCCAGCTGCGACCAGGGTGACACTGACAGATTATAGCACGTCCTCCGCACTAATAACACTGCGGCGTCCTCTTCCTGCCGCTCCCCAGCCAGCTCCAACTCGAGAGGATCAATACCAAAGGCGTACTCTGAAAATCCCCAGCCAACTCCCGCCAGGGCTTGGACACCTCAAAGCACAGAACCGCAGGGTAGAAGGGACCTCAGTGGTCAGCCTACTCCCTGGACTGGGCGCTCCTTGGGGCCAGGGATGGTGTCCCATTCACCTTGTCATCTCCTGTCCCATCACAGAACCAGGCAAGGACAGCCCTCTCCAAAAGTTTGATGAGTGAAGGACTTAACCTCCTGGCCAATGCAGAAGTCCTCACAAAAACATCCGTATGGCACACAAACCCTCAGTCTCTACTTGCATACCTCTAGCGATGGGAAACTCTCCACCTCCCCCAAGCAGCCAGAGCCTTTCCTTATTGGACAGCACTGGTGACTAAAATCACTTTCCTTATTTTGAGTTAACCCCTCATCACTTACTTGTCTATGGCCTTTTATTGCCCAGTTTCTTCCTCTTCCCTGGTCACATCTCTTTCCTTCTCCACAACCACCCAGTGACCAATCCTCACCTGCAGGCTGCTGAAGGTAGGTGAGTAAGGAGGAAGAGGAGGAGGAAGGGAATCAGCATCCACTGAGCACCTGTTCCAGGTGAGATATTCCTCATGGACATCCTGCAAGGGAGGTGATGTTATCCCCATCACATGGATGAGGACCCTGAGGCTCAGAGAGGTTAAGTAGCATGTCCAGCGTCACACAGCCATGCGGTGGCAGAGCTGGTGCTTGAATCCAGGCTTCCACTGTGCCATTCCAGCGCCCAGGCACATGGCATGAACATTTCCCTCATCTTCTTCTTGGCTTCAGATGAGTCTGGAAAGGATCTAACTGGTCCTCTAATGCTCCATCCCCCGAGGAGTCAAAGGGACTTTCTCAAGGTCACCAGCGCTGAGGGGCTGCCCAGATCAGGCTCTTCCCCACAGCCTGCTGCTTCCTCCGGCCCCCACCCAAGTAGTGTTTCTCAGGGAAGAAACCTGGGGCACCTTGGAGAAATGGCTGATCCCAGGACTGGGGCAGGGGAGGCCAAGACCAGGCTGGAGCATCTGGTTCTTCCAGAAAGACTACGAGGGCTGGGTCATGGGCTCAGGATCCAACTCCAAGGGGCTGTTTGCACATCAAAAAGAACGGCAAGAAGTCAACTCATTATTTTCAAAACTAGTTGCAAAAAACCTGGGGAGGTGAGAGTCAAGTAAAATAATATATATATATTACATTTAATTTCACGTGTTCCTTATAACATGTAATATATATGTGCATGTGCACAGGCGCCCCGTCCTGCCTGGGAGAGCTCTGCACACTGTGGACCCCTGTTCAGATGCAGCCCTGGAAGCGTCTGGGGAGGGATCCGAAGCCCTGAGGCCATTCCAGCCCTTCCAACCCCCACCACCCTGCCCCTCCCTCCACAGTGAAGTGACGATAGGGGCGATGGGCCTCCGGGTGGCACTGACTTCCTGACACCTGAAGAAGAAAAATGAGTCACCCAGAATCTCCTGTGGGGCACTGAGGCCAGACTTCCCAGGCTCCTGAGCCCATGGCCTCCCTCCTGGCTCAGTCCCAATGGCTCAGTGTGGCCCTGCAGGCTGGAACTGCTCTGGAATCAGCGAGTGGCCTCAGACAGGTAATGTCCCAAGCTTACAGGCAGGCTGGTCTTTCCCTCTTAGTGTGCCACCAGCCCTGCCGAACGCCTGCCTGTCAGTGCCACCGCAGCCTCTCTCCTCTACCTTGTCCCCACTCAGTCCCTCACCAGGCCCCTCAGGTCCCCGCTCCCTGTCTCTATCAGGTCACCTGCCCACAGTCCAGGCCTACCCATCACACACGTGCACAGACAGGATGTTAGGGACAGCAGCCTCTCTGAGCACCTTTTGGGCCTTTTTTTTAAAAACCTTCCTGGCAGGTGGCAACAGGCCTTTTGAATTTTGTACCATGTGCATGAAAATCTATACACTTTAGCTTTTGTAAAGGTGACCATCAAAAACCAAAAGTACAAGTCCTAACTCCACCAGTACTAGTTCTGTGACCTTGGACAACTTCCGTCAGCCTCCAAGCCTCAGTTTACTTGTCTGTAAAATGAGGATGAGAAGAGAACCTGCCTTGCAAGATAGATGATAAGCCAGTGCTCCGGAGGTGCTTGGCCCCATGACCGGCAAATGGCCAGGGCTCAGCCGACATGAATAACGGTCCTTTCTTTGCCCACCTTCTCCCTGCATCTCTGAGCTCCGTGCAGGGCTCCCAGCATGATGGTTCCCTGACCAATACTGGACACAATTCACAGTCCTCAGCACAGCTTTCAAGGTCCCACCTGGCTGGCCTCCCACTCTCTTTCTGGCTGCACCTGTCTCAAATGCATGACACCCTTCGCCAGCTCTGGCCTGTGCACGCACCACTGCCCTGACGCTTTCCTTCCCACAACCCTCACGTGCCTTCCTTTGCCTGGTAATCTGCAAACTCATCTCATTCTCCAAGATCCTGCAAAAGGTCCCCTCCTCTGTGTAGCTTTCTCCCATCCCTGGTGGATTCAGCCACCCCTGTGGCACTCAGTACAGTCTTCTGAGCAACTCACACGAAGCTGTATGGCTAGCTCTTTGCCCTCCATGTCCCCTAGTGCTCTGGAAGCTCCAGGGCACAGGGGCTGTGTTTACATATCTGTATTCCTAGTGCTCAGCACATAGCAGGTACCCAGAAAATGTCTGTTGAGTGAATGAATGAACGAGTGAACGAATAAATGAATGAATCGTTTCTGACCACTCAGCCACCCAGCAGCCTTCAGAGGCCAAAATATGGTGAGTCACTCGTGCCTTGCAAACTCTGCGTGGTGAAGGTAGTGACCTCCCTTCTTTGCGGGCTCTTCAACCAGCTCCAGCCCAGAGCCTCTCTCAGCCTGAGTGCACCCAGAGAGCCTTCCAGGCGCTGCTCGGCACTGCAGCTCCCGGCTGTGCGGCCTGCAAGGCGTCCCCTGCCTCCCCTCTCCCCGCTGCAGAGGGCTGCCGAAGCCCTCCACCAGGAGCTGTGCTAGGAGTGAGGACAGAAAGACAAATAACATACAGTCCCTGCCCTCGCGGGCGAGTCACAGCTCGGAGGAGACAGATGCCTGGGTCTGCCCGTTCCGTCCGCCACCTATAATTCACTGAATGCCGACCCTGCGCTCTCCACTCTGTGCCTTTTCACAAGGTCCATCGCTCTCTGGGCCTCAATTTCCTCCTCAAATGGGCATAACAGAGCTCACCCCATCTAATATATCAAGATTGTTTGGCAGACAGAATCAGAAAATCTGTGTAAATTGCTCAATAACTATAAAGTCCTGTGCCCAAGTTGTTAAGGTTGCTATTACTGATGTTATTATTTATGTAACAGAAATGAATAGCTGAAGCCCTCTCCTCAGCAGTCTCGGTGACTTGCACATAGTAGGTGTTTAATGGATATTTGATGTGTTGAAATGCAGCCCCCAGGGCAGGTGTGACTTCTCATGACTTGGGGAGCAGCGCCACCATGTGGCCAGATGCAGAACACACCGATCCTCTGGGAAACAGCTCCAGGGGTCCAAGTGGGGAAGGAGCCGCTGAGGTCCCTTGAAAACAAATGCAAGGAAAGCCAGTCCGGCATCACAGAACAAGGAAAATTTTCTTCCCTCCTGGAGACAGCACAGGCTCAAAGTACAAACAAGGGTTAGAGACCACATTCCGGATTACTTTTCTATAAAGGAGTCTTTGGGAGAAACGGAGCAGTCAGGGAGCAGCCCAACCTCATGTTCAGGGTCTGGTCTGGCCAGGCCTTGCAGAAGGTGCTGCTCATTCTTCATCTAAGAAGACTTGAACTTGGCTCTGCCACTCACAAGCTGTGTGGCCTTGAGCAGACCACTGCCCTCTCCGGGCTCCCGTTGCCTCATCTGTGCAATGATCCCTGCACTGGCCACCTCAAGGAGTTATCGTGAAGATCAAATGGGATAAGAAAACAGCTGGCTTATAAATGGTGACGTGCTACACAAACCCAATGGATGGTTATCATTATGATTTCCAGTAATAGTAACAACTGCCATTTATCGATCAAGCTCCTCACTGTACTAAACTCTGCAGCACATAATCTCATTTCGTTCCCTACAAAATAGGTACCTTAAGAAGCCCATTTTGTACATGAGGACATTGAGGTTTAGAGAAATTTGAAATGTCACCCAAAGTCACACCCAACCAGTAAGGAGGAAAGTCAGGATTTGAACTCAGACAGTGGAGTCCCCAAAGCAAGGTAGTCAACCACAATGCTATATCGTCTCAGTAGTTCTAGTCCCTGAAATGGGATTTGAAGGGAGCCCCTGATATGGAGGTAGGTGCCTTGGAAAAAACAAAAGAATTATTGACATTTCTCCTCTTTGCCCAGGATATTCTGTTTCCTACCCATCTCCATCCCAGTACCCCCTTTGACCTTGGAGCCTCCTGGAAGAGGGGAGCCCGTGGGCTCTGCATCCAGGGCCCTGCTCACAGCCAAGGTCAGAGAATCCCAAAACATTCCCTTCCAGGGTCCAAGCCTGACAAAAGGCCACGTGTGCTCCCACAAGGGACTGGCAAAGGCAGAATGGGGGTCGGGTCCCCTTCAAGGTCCCTGTCAGACAGATGGTGCCAAAATCTGTTGGGGAAAGGTGGATATTTGCCAACAATCATAATGACCCTCACATGTCTAGAGTTTTCTTGAGCTAAAGAGTTGTCCCCTATCCATTTTCTCAATCTTTGGCCCTCAGAACATTCCTCTGAGGTCAGAATCTTTAGCCCCACCTTATAGATGAGGAACCTGGGGTTCAAAGAGATGAAGCGACTTATCCAAGGTCACACTGCAAGTAAGTGGCAGAGACGGGACTCAAGTCCAAGACTCCAGAGTACAAATCCTTCTGACTCCCGAGGAATCCGGAAACAGGGGCAGTAGAGTGGCCCAGAACTGTTTCAGGTTGATAATCCTGGTTCTAGCCCTACTTCTGCCATCAGCTGGCTGTGTGACCCCAGACAAGGCACTGAGCCTCTGTTGCTTTATGGCAGAGATCCCTGCCAGCTCTGACTTCGTGTCCTTTATTCATGTCCTTGAGCCATAAAGATGAGGGTGTTCAGCAGCATCTGCAGGTTTTATAGAGAAGCAGCTGTGACTTCGCCTCCCTTGGGAAGCTTTTCCTGACTGCCCAAGGCTGAGTTATTATCCCTCGTTGTGCTCTCACTGCACCCACACCATTGCATTGCAATTTATCTGCAGATTTCCAGACAGCGAATACACACGAACATGAAGAAGTTTGGGTATGGTGCAATAGGGAGCAGTGAGGACTGTGGCAAAGTAGAGAGCCCCTGGCCAAGGGAGGAGCTCCTATTCAGTTCCAGCTTCTTATTAGCATACAGGAAAGCAGCTCAGTGTTGCTAGATCTTAAGAGAAGCCAAAAATCTGGATTTGTATGTGAAATTTGCTTTTTAAATATAGACTCAAAATATATTTAATTAAGTACCTCATAGATATTGCAGATCCTGGGTTAGCCACATCTGCTTTCCCCACTAGACTTTGGGGGGAAAGTCATACTTTTTTTTTTTTAGAGACGGGGTCTCGCTCTTGGTCAGGCTGGTTTCGAACTCCTGACCTTGAGCTATCCACCCGCCTCGGCCTCCCAGAGTGCTAGGATTACAGGCGTGAGCCACCGCGCCCGGCCGGGAAAGTCATACTTGAGAGCGTGACTGGGTCTCTCTCTGAATGCTGAGTGACCAACCCAGGGCCTGGATCCTCACAAGTGACCAGTGATTGCTTTTGAAATGTTGCAAGATCTTGCCCCAGCCAAAGCCTCCCACCTCCGGAGTTTCTGGTGACCATATCAATTCAATTGACATGCATTAAGGGTCTACTGGATGCCAGGCCTTAAGCACGTTATACTGCCTTAAGCACATTACATACATTATCTGACCTAATTCTAACCATCTCCCTAATCGGTGCCGCACACTATAATTCCATCTGTTTTACAGATGAGGAAGCCAGGGCTCAGACAGTCATACAACTTGCCCAAGATCACACAGTTACTGGTAAACCTGGGATTCAAATTCAGGCAGTCTGACTCCACAGATGTCTGCTTGCATTGTAGTGATGTCACACTACCCTCTGAGACCCTCTTAAATATCACCTTGCAGTCACCTGGATCTGCCAGGACAGTGGGAACCGGGGCATGTGGTATGAACAGAGATGGGGAAAAGGCTGTGCTGCAGAAAGTGGGCCTGACGTCAGAGAGGGGCACCTACTCACCCAGGACAGCACAGCCAGATCAAGCCAAAATCAACGTTCACCTTTGGCCCCAGGACACCAAACCCCAACAGAAGAAAACATATGGGGCAGAGAGAAGAAGCCAAGGAGAGGCATGGTTATTGCTCATCCCATAGAAACAGTCAAACACTCTCCAAACTAGCTAAATAGCTCTAAAGGAAATGGGAATCTATTTTGTCTCCTGTCGCCAGGGCTGCAAATCCTGATATATCTCCGGCTACAGCAGAGAAGTGGATGGCTCAGCACTTGGAGAGATGCCCACACGAGGCAGGAAGTGGGGTGGATGATTCAACAGGTATCTCTCTATTCTGAGAACTGGTCCTGTGATGGGTGAGTGTACATCCAGCTGAAATAAAAAATAATTTTGAATGCCGACCATTGGAACATACAGGAAGCCTCTCTTTCTTCCGGGGGACTTGGAGCATTCTTTGGGGCTTCAATCCTTCCAGGTTTTCTCTTATAATTTCGCTGGGATGACAAGACTCAAAAGCTTCCCTTCCTACCAACACACATTCCCAAGGGATGATAAAATGCTACAAGGCACCATGTCCCTCATCCTCTGTCTCTCTCATCTGTAAAATGGGGGTAATGATTTCTGCTCCACCGAGACAGAAAAGTCTGGTACAGGTCCACAGTTCCTCATCTGAAATCCGTGCAGTTCAATATGCTTTATAACTTAGAATTCTTTGGATGTCAGAAAGGTTTTACAGGGGGTCTACTGCACATTAGGTGATATGCCCAGGGAGCTCTGGTGCGTTATTCCATAAAGCCTTTATTTCTTCTGCAGCAAATATATAAAGATTCACACCAAGTAGGATTAAATAAAGTCTATAAATAACCTCACGTCCATCAAGTTTGCCATCAAATACTTGCCCCGATCTCATGAAAAAGCCTCCTTGAACTCCCACCCCAAAAGCACTGTACCCAAAATCGTTCTCTAATGCACAGCCCTGTTGTAAGGTCTTCACCTGCTTCTCACATCTCTGTGCCCTTGCCCATTTTCTACCTCCCCCACCAAAAGGCACCCTCCTTGAGGGCAAGATCCTCACCCACTTTGCTCCCTGCTGCCTCCTCCACATCTCGGTCTCTCCTTACAAGGCACATAGAAGGTGCTCCATGAATGCTGGTTGAATGAGTAAATAAATGAAATTCCAGTTCTGTTTCTCACTAGCTGTGTAACCTTGGGTTAGTGACCTTTCTGAGCCTCATTTTACCATCTGTAAAATTGGTATTAAAATATTATCATCATGAGGCTTAAATGAAATTCAGGACTTTGTCATTTGGAAATTACAATGCTAACATTAGCCATTATTAGCAATACTAAGAAGTTACTCAATTGCCCAAAGACAGTGTTTGTGCTTCGCCAAACTAGAAAGAGGCTGTACAAGCTCCTTTAGAGAAAAGGGCACTTGCCCCCAAACCTACACTTTCTTGGCCAGAATGTTTTTTGTGTTTGTTTTGTTTTGTTTTACAGTTCTAAAAGCAATGTCTGAAGGCCCTGGGTGCACCAAGCATGTCTTGGACACACTCTGTGTGCCAGGCACTGAGCTGCACCATGATAATTCATCCAGGAATAATGCAGCCACACGCTGGAGGAACCCAGGGTCCAGGCTCGGGGAGGTAGAGTACACTGGTGACACGGTAAGGCATGTGGTAAAAAAGTGATAGAGGGCTCTGCCAAGTGTTATGGACACATGGAGGAGGGGCTGTCCTCAGAGGTCACTCATGCACCAACAAACATTTTCTGAGCCCCTACTGTGTGATAGTCACCATTCCAGGTGCTGAGGATACAAGAGTGAACAAGACATGTAAGATCTCGCCTTTCATGAGCAGACAAGAAATAAGTAAATAAATAAACAAGATAATTTGCAATAGGAATGAAAGTTAGGAACCAAACAAAACACTAATGGAATAACAGAAGACTCAGGAGCTACGCTGCCTGCTGAGTTTGAAACCCCAGGTTACCTACATACTGTTGCACCTAGAGCTTCTCTCTGTACCTCCATATCCTCATCTGTAAAATGGGGGGAATAAGAGGCCCTACCTCACAGGGCTGACATGGGAATTAAATGACTTAATATAAGTCAATGGAATAGTACCAGGCACGTGGCAAGCTAGATCTAAGTGGGCAAGAGAGTGAGTGAGGGCAAGATGAGGCTACTCAGAAATCCTGTTTGACAAGGACACAGGCTCACACAGACCTAGGGGAGATGCAGTCCAGGCGCTGCACGGGAGGATCTTGGGGCAGGAATGAGTTTGGGTGCGATCCAGAAAAAGGAGGCTGCCAGTGGGACGCTGCCCTTTAGGGCTTTGCAGGCCACAGGATTTCATCCTCTGGGTGGAGGAGAGCCACTGAGGTTGTAAGGTTGGGGTGAGGGGGGTTGGGCATGCTTCAATTTCACATAAAGGTCATGCCAGCTGCCGTGTGGAAAACGGGCAGTGGGAAAGGCAGAAAAAGAGACAGCAGGGGTGTCGGTGGGGAGCAGGGGAGCAGAGGCACAATCTCCCACCCAAGCCCAGGGACCTACTACTGACAATGAGACAGAACACTGCAAATCCTTCTCCATCTGGAGTGGGCAGGGACATCTGGGCCAAAATATGGGAAAGATGATTAAACTCTGACACAAGAGAGAGGCTGCAGCAGATGGCCTGTGGGCCCACAGCAAAAAAAAAAAAAAAAAAAAAAAAGACACAAGCAATTCAGCAAAAATACATCTCCCCTTATATTTTAGACCACATTACAATTTACTAGTGATGTTAGTTATGCTAACATTTATTGAGTGCGTCTTTATGTGCCCAGAATAATGGGCTAAATTCATTTTCTCATTTCCTTCTCACAAACTCCCTACATATTCATTCAACAATGCAACAATGCAAACAGGCACTGTTCTAGGTAATACAGACAAAGCCCCTTCCCCTATGGAGCTTACACTCTATGGGGAGAGATAGAGCTGAAACAAACAACATCTGAGAAAAAACAATGAGAACTATGAACAAAACCAAGCAGAGAAGAGGGCAAGGAGAGAAGGGGCAGCTACTTTAGGAATGACACTCAGAAAAAGACTTTCATGAAGAGGTAACTCTTGAGCAGAGACACAGATGATGAGACCAAGCCAACCACCAGTAAGTCTGGGGGAAGAGTGTTCCATGCAGCAAGAACAGCCAGGTGTAGAGGCTCTGCTGAGATGGAAATTAGTTTGGTGTATTTAAGGCACAAAAAGAAGACCATGGTGGCTAGAGCAGAATGAGTAGGGAGTGGCAGAATATGAAGTTGAAAGGTAGACAGGGACCAGACAGGCCACAGGAAGATATTCATATTTTCCTCTAAGCACACAATGGGAACGTTGTGAACAGATTCCTTTGGCAACTATGTGAAGAAGAAACCCTAGGCTCACGCCTGTAATCCTAGCACTCTAGGAGGCCAAGGCAGGAGGATCACTCA
>VBSM01003169.1:27925148-27959641 GCA_008086735.1 Cheirogaleus medius | reverse complement strand
GCTCGGATCATCTCTTGTCATCCCGGCCGGCCGAGGCCGTTGCAGGTGAGCGGCGTGTTTCGTAGAGTCCTGCGGACCTCCGGAGCCAACTTGGACTAGGCCCGGTCTTCGGGGGCCTACCGGAAGAGACCTCTCTTACGTCCCCCACTGCCGTCGCTGTCTCTCCGCTGGGCGGAGCAGGAATCCGCCTTCTGGGGCCCGAGGTCCCGCACACAGCGGGATGCGGGGCACAGCGTGGCGGGTGAGGTCCCTGGCCCTAAACCCCACTCAGTGACCACGGGCTGGGCGAATTTGATCATGTCACTTAACCCAGTGGGGTCACAGGGCCTTATTTCTAAAGTGGCCAAAGACTTCCTGAGTTTCTGGGTCGGGTATTGAGGATGCCAAGCTTAGCGGTGTCAGCCCCTGTTCTGAGGAATTCACAATCCAGAATTTCCCTTACCTTTTCTGTGAATTGTAAGGCTAGGATAGAGGAGTAGATTTGATCTCGATCTGAAGTCCACCCCACCCCCCTCCCGGGGATTGATGGTGTACGATCTGTAGCGGCTGTCAGCCACAGAGCCCCTTCTGACTGCCCTGTCAGTGCCCCCCCATCCTGCCCCTGTGGCCAATACAACTGTCACATCATTTTAGCTGAGCAGCTTAGTTTCTCCTACTGGTTCCCATTTGCTCACCTTTTTTTCACATGTGCTGAAGGCCAGGGGACTCCCTCCCACCCCATGATTCTCCAAGGACATGATGCATGTCAAGCCTTGGGCCTGTTCCTTCTTGAACTTCTGACAGAACCGGATTTTTAAAGCAGTGTGCGTTAAGACATCATTGTTGTGTTGTTAAAGATGATCTCAAACGCCAGATCTTGCCAGGCTGCTGCATACCTGTAAGATAATGGAAAGAAAGCTGGACTTAGGGTAGACAACCCTGGAAATCAAATCTATTTTGAGATGATGAGATCAAGTGCTTGGTTTGACTGAGCTTCAGTGTTTTACCTCTAAAATAGGGGCGTGGGGGAGTTAGTGGTGTTAAAGTATCTAGCATAGTGCCTGACACTTGGAGCTCAATAAGTATCTATTTAATGTGAATTTGTTTTGAGACCACCACCCCTTTTCTTTTGTCCTCTTCCCACAGCATAGCTTAAGTTCACATTTGGAGAATGAAGCTCCCAGTTTCATTCCCTGTTGCTGTCACTCCTCATCGGGTAGGAGGCCTCAAACTCTCCCTCATGGGGCGGTGAGGAGAGTTTACTAAGTTTAATATACCTGTGCTCTCTGATTACTTTCCACCTTCCAGGAAATATCTGTGTAATGGATTTTCCTCTGGGAACTCACCTTCTAAGCATTTTCAGAGGATTACAGTGGATGATAAATGCATAGGGTTTTGATAGGAAGTGTCTGGCAACTATCTACTATACAGTCCCTGGTTTTTATTCCCCTGAAAGGAGCTATAGGATTTTGTAGAGTGTGGACTCTGAAGCCAGACTGCCTGGGTTCAAACTTTTCATCAACTCATGGTGAGACTGGGCAATTTCTTCATTTCTCTATGCCTCAGTTTCCTTATCTGGAAAGTGAGGCTAATGCTGGGTTCTACCTCACAGAATTACTGGGAGGATTTAATGAATTAATGCATGGTAAGCACTAAGAACAGTGCCTGGAAATGTTGGTGAGCATTTGACATATGGCCACTTTGGACCTAAGGTTTATGGAGACCTGCTCCACCTTCTGGCAGTCGTTTTGTCTGGCTTATGACTACTTGCTTGGCACACAGGATTTGCATTGATGACAAAAAATTGGAAGAACAAGAAAGTTCAATTTCAGTATATACTTAAAGATCCTTTTTTTCTCAGCTCTCTGAGCCTAAATGTGTTTTTGCAAGTCTAAATAGTAATTGTGTGGCATTTTACAAAGAAAGTTTTCATGTGTGTTAACTAATAAGACTTTCACAATGATCCTGTGATATAAATGAAACAAGGATCTAGCTTATTTTATGGATGAAAAGACTGAAGCTTAGGGGAGTTAAGTATCATATGCCTTGGTGACGGTGTGTCTGAGAACCAGAATGCACTTATTACACTTGAAAACGTGTTAATACATTTCATCAAATCTGAGACACTACCAAATTTTTAAAACACTGTTATTTTGTTTAACACTAAGAAAAACTACTAATTAAGGTACAACACCCCATCAAGCATAAGATGCAACCTCATTTTTAAAGATGTTACGGTAAAAAGAGGGTGTCAGAGAATTAGTGAAATATGGTAAATCAGGTTTGTTAGCAGTCTTCTGAGTTTTAAGTACTTATTCACAGTATTATTTACAAGAAAACATAGTAGTAGCTCAACAGTTGAGGATTCCCCTTTTGTATGTGTTGCTTTTTTAATTTTATTGTTTATGTCTTTGTTTACCTACTGTGGAGGGCTTTTGTATTTTGAGGTCTTTCTTCATGCATGTACTACTCACATTATTTATATTTTTAAGGTATTGGAAGATGGCAAAGTTCATGACACCAGTGATCCAGGACAATCCCTCAGGCTGGGGTCCCTGTGCGGTTCCCGAGCAGTTTCGGGATATGCCCTACCAGCCATTCAGCAAAGGAGATCGGCTGGGAAAGGTACTGGCCTGTCAGCAGGAATCTGAATCTTTTCAGCTGTGGCTGCTGCTCTGCACGAGTCCCTGTTTCGATTTTATTCTTTCAAAAGCTTAACTCGTGTGTTCCTTATAGGGATACCAGCTGAGAAAGGTTATACTCTCTGGAAGTAGTCATAGGAGAGCTGTGCACTTACAAAGGCATTGTGAGCCATTTCTGCTGGTACTTTCCCACACTGTGTTCTCTCACCTTCAGGGGTTTCTGGATCAATAGAAACTTGCGTGGTTGACCTGTGGGTTCTCTGTCTTTTCTTCTTGTTCTTAATAGGTTGCAGACTGGACGGGAGCCACATACCAAGATAAGAGGTACACAAGTAAGTGTTCAACTAACTACCCCAATCAGGGCATTGGGAGAGTTGTTGATTTTTCTAGTAACCTGCATTTGAAAGCTTTCTGGAATGGGAAGGAAACGCTAATGATAATTCATAGCTTCTGGGATGTAATCTAGACTTCAGACATTAACTACATATTTTAAAATAGCTCCAAAACCTAGACTGTTCATTAAGGCGATCTGGCCTATGATAATGGAGGTTTCCTTCCAGTTTTGAGGGAGCCAAAGATCCTTTTAAAAGTCTGTTGAATGGGAGAAGAAAAAGGCTACAAAGTATTAAAAAAATAAAATAAAATAAAAATAAAGTAAAAAAAAAGTCTGTTGAACAACATTACCGTTTTCTGTTTCCTTGCTTGGGATTTACTAAACCTCCGAAGCCAGTCAGTGGACTCCAGGTTTAAAACCTCTGGTTTTAAGATCCTGATACAAAAAAAAGCTTTTTCTCTGTGCCAGTTGAGATCACTGGAAGTGGCTGCCTCGAGTACTGAGTTTTCTGGAGTTCAGGTTGGCAAGAAAGTACATCATGATCCATTAGACATGTCTGCCTTAGGCATCAGATAAGGGAGCATGTGCCTGTATTTACCTCTCCTGTTAAATTAAATCTTAGTTGAGATTCTTACACAGTAAGTCAGAGTGAAATGGGTTAGCTTGAATCCCTCTGTCTTGGCTTAGGAAGTTCTTTAGACCAGAGCTTTTCAAATTTGAATGTGCATATGAATCACCTGGGAATCTTGTTAAAAAGCCAGTTCTTATTCAGTAGATCAGAGGTGGGGCTGTGAGTCTGTCTGTCTAACAAACTGCCAGCCAATGCTATAGTTCCTGAGACCACACTTCACCTAACAAGGATTTAGACTTGTATGTATATGTAAAGTCTGTAGGTGGTAGTTATTACATGCCATCACTTTTGCCCCCAGATAAGTACTCCTCTCAGTTTGGTGGTGGAAGTCAATATGCTTATTTCCATGAGGAGGATGAAACTAGCTTTCAACTGGTGGATACAGCACGCACACAGAAGACTGCCTACCAGCGGAATCGGATGAGATTTGCACAGGTAGGCCAAGAGCCAGCAACCTGACCATCTTGGGGCTATTACTGTTGGCTGTCACTTGCTGCCTTATAAATACTAATGGGAGAGGAAAGCATATTATCATAGGTCTTTCAGTGACTCCCAAGTCACTGTTCAGTGACAAACTCTGCTAAAGTAAACTTGTGCTTGGTTCAGGGGTGCATTTAAATAGTTTAGATTGCTGTTCACCAGTAGCTAGGGCATCATACCCATTGCTAAGAATGGATGTTTGTGCTAGATAAAAAAGTGCACCTGTGCCTACTGCCTCACTTAATTGCTGTATACAGGCTTCATTAAGTAGATGGTCCAGTTAAGCTGCATAGTATCACATAAAGAGACAACCTCAGCAACTCCAAGAAGATCCAGTAAACTTACTTCAATGAAAAATATTCTGTGTGAATATAAGTCTAAGCTAATTCCAAGCAGTTCCCCCACTAAAACCCCTAGACTGTTGATGCTATATAGAATAAGAATAAAAGCACACAGTAACATGTGAAACTTGGGATTTTGCATCCTAAACTTACTCTAAACACCTCCCATTACCCTTGCCTGTTGTAAGCCAAGTCTCCAAGATTTTAACATGGGTGTTTTTTCCTGATTCTCAGCGGAACCTCCGCAGAGACAAAGATCGACGGAACATGTTGCAGTTCAACCTGCAAACGCTGCCTAAGAGTGCTAAGCAAAAAGAGAGGTGAGTTTCACATGCTCCCAGAGCAAAGGACCCTTCCCACACTGACCATACTCCAGACCCCTAGGGCCAAAGCAGGAGGATGGTTGTCTTCCCCATCATTGTAAAAGAAAAAATTTTAAAGCCACCAGGCCACCTTTAGCCTGTTCTCCCAGGGCCAGTTCATGACAGACAGCATGGGCAGGAAACTAACTCCTTGTGGTAGATGTGCGCATTAAATAGAAACAAAAACAATGAGATGAGACTGGAGCTTTCCTAGACTCAGTTCTGCTGTGGCACAACTCCGGGAAGCCCCATTTCTACTATGTCCTATGAGCCCCCTGGCGTTGTGTAATACAGCAGCCACTACACGGCACGCTGGGGCTGCCAGTGGAGAGTCGCTATAGATGGAGTGAAATATACCTGGTCAGCGTTTGGGGGCATATGCCTCTTCCAGCATCTCCATTATGCATCCTTTTGGCCTATTCCTTTTATGATCCCCCTGTTTTCCATAGTTCAGAGAAGTCAGTGATGTTGAGGTTTAGCTAAAGTGGCAACTTCTGCCTTTTGAAGAAGCCACTAAAAGATTTGTACTGAAATCACAATATTTCTATCTTTTCAGAGAACGCATACGACTACAGAAAAAATTCCAGAAGCAATTTGGAGTTCGGCAGAAATGGGATCAAAAATCACAGGTAGTGTATTTATATCAGAATTCTGTCTGGGAACTTGCTGTGGTGTTTTCTGTTTGTTTGCCTTTAAGAGCTTTATTATTTTATAATGCACATACTGAACAATTTAGTTTTTAGTATACAACCATTACTACAGTCAATTTCAGACCATTTTCATCACCCCAAGAAGAAACCGTGGGCTGGGTGTGGTGGCTCATGCGTGTAATCCTAGCACTCTGGGAGGCCAGGGTGAGGTGGGAGGATCGTTTGAGGCCAAAAGTTCGAGACCAGCCTGAACAAGGGTGAGACCCTGTCTCTACAAAAAATAGAAAAATTAGCTAGGCATAGTGTCACTTGCCTATATTCCCAGCTACTCAGGAGGCTGAGGCAGGAGGATTGCTTGAGCACAGGTGTTTGAAGTTGCAGTGAGCTATGATGACACCATAGCACTGTAGCCTAAGTGAAACCCTGTAAGCTTTAGCAGTCACCCTGTCTTAGTCCGTTTTCTATTACTATAACAAAATACCTGTACTGGGTAAGTTATAAAGGAAAGTGGTTTATTTTTCACTGTTCTGGAGGCTGAGAAGTCCAAGATCGTGCAGCCGCATGTGGTAAGGGCCTGGCGCTGCTTCATAGCATGGCAGAAAAGCAGAAGTGGGAAGGGGGCGTGAGAGAGCAAAGAGGGGGCTGAACTCTTCTTGGTAGCTAACACATTCCTTCAAGAAAGGCATTAATCCCCTCATAATGACCTGATCACCTCTTAAAGACCCCACCTCCCAACACCACCACAGTGGATTCGAATTTCAGTGTGAATTCCAAGGGACATACCTAAACCATAGCACACCCCATATTTGCTCCAACCATAGACAACCACTTGTCTTTTTTCTGCCTGTATGGATTATTTTTGTTTTGCACATTTCACATAAATGTAATCATACAACGTGTGATCTTTTATGACAGCTACTTTTATTTAGCATAGTGTTTTCTAGGTTCATCCATGTTGTAGCATGTATCAATACAGTTGTCCCTTGGTATACTAGGGGGATTGGTTCCAGGACCCCATGTGTACCAAAATCCGTGCATACGCAAGTCCTGTAGTGGGCCCTGTAGAACCTACATATGAAAAGTTGGCCCTCCGTATACTTGGGTTTTGCATCCATGTTCAGTTGTGGGGGAAATATGCATGTAAGTAGACCTGAGCAGTTCAAACCCATGTTGTTCAAAAGTCGGCTGTACTTCATTTCATTTTAATTGCCAAATAATATTTCTTTGTATGGATATTTTGCTGAGCAGTTCACCCGTCAGTGGACATTTGGGTGGTTTATAGTTTTGGGCTATTATGAGTGTCCTGTGTATGTTCGTGTGCAGATGTTTGTGTGGGCGTTCTGAGAATAGCAGATACATGGAAGCAAAAGTAAAGTTACAGTTGCGGAAGTTACATTTTGCTGAACATGATTCTTGCTTTATCAAGAATAGTTAATATCCTGAGAAATATAAAAGAGTAGAACCCTGTTTGCTTCTGAACTTGTGATCCCTTCAGTCCTCTTCTAGAGTGTAAGCTCTAGGAGTCAGGGATTCTGTCTTACAAAACAGCACTATATTTCTTGAATAAAAGCCCTTTGTATTGTTAAGCTATCTTTTGCTTATGTTTTGCATGGGCTTTAATTTTTTTTTTTTTCCTTCCAATGATTTTCCACCACAGAAACCCCGAGACTCTTCGGTTGAAGTTCGTAGTGACTGGGAGGTGAAAGAGGAAATGGATTTTCCTCAGTTGATGAAAATGCGTTATCTGGAAGTATCAGAGCCACAGGACATGTACGTAGCATCTTTTGCTGCTTCCCACCATACTCTCATGTGTGTAGAAAAGCTGATGGAAGTATTTCCAAAAAGGCTTTGAAGCTACTTACTCCAAACATGTTAAGTAAAATTAGCAGAAATGTTTTTTAAAAACAAGACCAGGGGGAAAAGTAGAAGTCTACTGATATTAAACTGCAAATTTCTTTTAACTTCCTGGCATCCTGAGCAAAGGAGATTAAGTTATATAGCTTTTTTGACAGAAAGAGAAAAGAAAGCAGAAAGAAAATTGCCGATGTTAAACTCCAGATTTCTTTCAGCTCCCTGGCATCCTGAGCAAAAGAGAAATAAGATTAAGTTATAAAACTCTTAGGGCCAAAAGAGAAATAGCGATTCTTGAGGAGAATCTTTGCTTCTCCTGACATTTCCAAGAGCCCCTTACCTCAGGGGGCAAGTAGATGGGGAGCAGAGCACCAGGCCACAAGTCAGCCCCCCTGGATGCGGCTGCAACTGGTCATTCTCTCGGCCTCAGGCTCCCTGTCTCTTACACAGAGGTTGGGCTGGATGGGTTGTGTTTGCTGTGTCCCCTGGAGCTGAGAGGACAGGGAACCAAGCAAACTCCGATAATTTTTCTTTTCTGTTCTAGTCAGTGTTTTCCATCCCTTATATATTAGACTTCTGGATAAGACTTTTGATTCCGTGGCTTTAAAAAAGGGTCATCTCCTTTACTTGGCATGTCTCTCCCACTCTCTCCTCAGAGAGTGTTGTGGGGCCCTGGAATACTATGATAAAGCCTTTGACCGCATCACCACGAGGAGTGAGAAGCCGCTGCGGAGCATCAAGCGCATCTTCCACACTGTCACCACCACAGATGACCCTGTCATCCGAAAGGTGTGCACCACCTCTGCCCCGTCCCACCCATTAGATATGCTGTCAGCTTCAACAGCTGAGGCCTCAGAACAGACAGAGTGCATGAGAATACCAGTGTATTGTTAGGGCCTGTGTATAAGACTCTTCTGAATCAGATTTAAGTTTGATGAAAATAAAGACACTTTGCTGGGCAGGCCAGAAATATTGGTGTTAAACAGAACTGGACTCGAACCCTAGCTGTGCCATGCCTCCTAGCTTCATCTCTCTGAGCCTTAGTTTTCCCATCTGCAGAAGGAGGTCAGTGTATGTGGTGCATGCCATGGGGGGCGAGGGTGAAAGCATCAGGAAGCACTGGGCTGGAATCCAGCAAGTGCTCAGTGGGCCATGGTTCTGCAGTAGCCCAGGGCAGTCACTCTGCCCACAGAGGCTCACTGGCTGGTCTGCCACAGCCTTCTTGGGTGGGGGGAGGCGTGGGTATGTGAAAAACCTCCTTATGCATCAGGTTTACGTGGCAAGCAAAGGAGTTCTTTCCCATCCACGTGAATGGGCAGTGAGACCAAAGAGAGTCCTCAGATTGTTCTTTCATCCTGTTTGCAGCTGGCAAAAACTCAGGGGAATGTGTTTGCCACCGATGCCATTCTGGCCACACTGATGAGCTGTACCCGCTCCGTGTATTCCTGGGATATTGTCGTCCAGAGAGTTGGGTCTAAGCTCTTCTTTGACAAGAGGGACAACTCCGACTTTGGTAAGAAGCCTGTCTAGGGAACAACTCAAACTCAAGGGTTTTTGTCAGCTCGAAGCATTCCCTGGTACTTAGACAGTGGGTGGAAAATCTGTCAGTTTGCCCTGAGGGAATTGACAGCAATGCTTGAATCCCTCCCAGACTCCTCAGAGATACGGGAAGGGGCTGTCACTGCAGTACCTCCTCGAGGTATCAGCTTTTGGAATCCTCACAGCACTCCAGTTCAGCAGTGTACTCTTTCAGGGGTTACTCATTCGAGTAACACTTTCCTGACCTCTGCCCTCTCTCATGCCATCCTCAGTGTTTGCTTGATGTTTTCCCTTAAATTGATGCCCCCCCACTTTTTTGTCTTGAGCTTATTTATAAAGGCAAATATACATGTACATATATTTTATACCATATTGATACATGTATGCACACCATAAATGAAAACCAGGTTACTCAAAACATAACAGGAATGGAAACAAAACAGTTATATTCTGAATCTGAGCCCTGAGGTCTTTCCTTTGTTAAAAAGCTAACAGAATCATTCTCTTCAGGAATGCAAAAAAATTGAAAGGGATAGCTTAGCTTTCTCACTGTGAGATTGAATTTCATGTTGGGCAGTCTCTAAAGTCACCAAGGAGCATCCCCCACCTGCCCAGCCCCCTCCTCCCTCACCGTGAGTCCCACACTTGGGAGGCTCATGTTAGGAGATGACAGTTCCTTGAAGGAAAGACCTGTGTCACATGGATCTCCACAGTGCTGTGCATGTTGTCAGTGTCTTTTTGTTGCATGTGTTGGTGACTTTGCCACCACTTTTGCAGACCTCCTTACAGTGAGTGAGACAGCCAATGAGCCCCCTCAAGATGAAGGTAATTCCTTCAATTCACCCCGAAACCTGGCCATGGAAGCGACCTACATCAACCACAATTTCTCCCAGCAGTGCCTGAGAATGGTGAGGAAATTTTTATTTAGTTAACTACTATCGATTGAGCATCTGCTTTGTGCAAGGCTTTGGGGTTGTGGAGTTGAGCAGAAGGGATACGGTGCCCGCCTGTAGCAGAGGAGTTACAAGCTTGGGCTTTGAGGTGAGACTGCCTGACTTTGAACCATATATCTGCCACCTCATAGCTTTGTGCTCTTGGCATGTTTCTTGTCTGCAAATTTAGAATACTATTAATAATACATGTTCCACACAGATATATTAAAGATTCCTTCATTTATTTAACAAATACACTAATATGTACTGATCAGCTGTTTTAGATGCTTTACAGCAGCAAAACAAAACAAAGTTCCTGCAATGTCTGCATCCCTCCCAGCCTTATAGAGCTTTGTTATAATGGAGGAGAAAGACAATGAACACTAAATAAATTTGTTATGTCAAATGGGGATATGTGCTGTGGTGGGAAAAACAACTCAGGAGAGGGGTATGGTTACTAATTAATTGTTACAATTCATCAGGTGCCAACAGTCAGGAGGGGAAAGTAGGCATAAAACAAGCATCTAATCTCAGAGCCCCCTAGGGACCTGGCCAGGCCGGTAATTAAGCTGATTGGCCTTGGCTGCAAGGTTAGCACCTGTGTGTCTCATGGCACCTGTCATTTTTGCAGGGAAAGGAAAGATACAATTTCCCCAACCCAAACCCGTTTGTGGAGGACGACATGGATAAGAATGAGATCGCCTCTGTTGCGTACCGGTATGTTACCTCTCTGGCGGATGTTGTGACCAGATTACAGCACAGGCCCTACTGTGTGGGGTCTCAGGTGACCAGATGAGTTTCTCCTTCATCACAGGTATCGCAGGTGGAAGCTCGGAGATGATATTGACCTTATTGTTCGTTGTGAGCATGATGGCGTCATGACCGGAGCCAATGGGGAAGTGTCCTTCATCAACATCAAGACACTCAATGAGTGGGATTCCAGGGTGAGGCACCACGTCTGTCACCTTATGACACCATGTCTGTGTTCCCCACAATGCCTATTGTCACAAGCTAGCTCCTATGAGCTAGCCTCTTTTCCCCTTTCGTTACTTACAGAGCTACCTAGGTTTTTGTCTTATGAAATTTTTTCTCTGCTTAGTTCCTGACTGAGAAAGAGTGTGAAGTATGTGTGCAGAACTGTGTTAAGTTTTAAGAACTTTTCTGCTTATTTTGCACAAAGGAACCAGTAACTCCATTCTTCCAGTACTTTCTTCTTCTCTGTTCTATTCTGGCCTCCTGTTGGCTTCTGCTCTCTGCAAGCATCTGATTTTGATCTCCTTATTATCTGGGTTGGCCATTTTTCTGTCAGCCTGACAACGCTTCGTTTTGACCTCTTCTTTGATTTACTGAGCCACTACCTTCTCTTCAATCTTTTGATTCCTTTTTTCCAACTCCTTCACTTACTGAACTCAGATTCTAAGATCTAGCTCAGAATTGACTCTTCTGAGGCACCTTGTTAGAAACACACTTCCTCTATTTTTCCTCCTCCTTCCATGCTCCCTCATGCTGGTGCTCCACGATCGATCGTTGGGCTATTACTCTTTCGCAAGCTACCCAGGTTTGCGTGCCACATCTGAATTGAAGTGGGTGGTGGTGCTCCAGATGCTAGTATGTAGAATAGAGGATGTTCAGTAGGGAGGACAGCTCCAAGGCCAGGCCTGTGTTGGACAAGTCTCTGTGAGATATACAGAGGGCTGTTGCTGCTTCCTGCCCAGAGCAAAGGGACCAGCATGGGCTGCTACTGATTCTAACCCCTCCAGGACTCTTTATACCCCATCACCTGCTAAAAGAGCACACTGGAAGTTTTGCTGTGGGCCTGGCTCTGGGGCCAATGGCCTTTTCTTGGACTTAGCACAGTGAGCTCCCTGCAGCATTCAGCGTTGCCATGTTTATGTGGCTTTGACCTCAGTGTTGCTACTCTAGTATATTTCTTTGCTCCCTTCACATGTGTTCTTTGCTGACTCTCCTCCTTTTTATAGAGATAGGGTCTCACTGTGTTGCTCGGGCTAGTCTCGAACTCCTGGCCTCAAGCTATTCTCGGCCTCCCAAAACACTGGGATTACAGGTATGAGCCACCATGCCTGGCCAGCTGCCCTCTTTTTTGACCCCCAGTGGAGCCTTCTCTTAGGGTCAGTCCCCCACACAGCTCTCTTTGCCACAAGTACTTCTTTATACAGCCTTGTATGTGTTTATTTTTGCTCTGTAACAAATTAACAGAAACTTAATGGCTTAAAACAACACTATTCATTAGCTCATAGCTCTGTAGATCAGAATTCCAGCACAGGGTGGCTTGGTTCTCTGGTGAGGTGTCACAAGGCTGAAGTCAGGGTGTCAGTAGAACTGAGTTCTCATTTGGAAGTTCTGGAAGAAGATCTCCTTGCAAGCTCATGCCAGTTGTTGGCAGAGTTCAGTTCCTTCCAGTTGCGTGACTGAGGTGCCCGCTCCCGACTCCTCAAATCTAAGATTTACTCTGACTTGCCTCCCTTTGTTTTTCTGCTAAAACACCTTCCCCTTCCAGTGTCCTCATTCCTGTCATTGCCTGGCTCGTCCATCCATGAGCCTGTCTTTCCCCGGCTTGTCTTTCCCCCACTCACGTAAGCTCGGAGCTGCTAACATCTCCCACTCCTCCTTTGCACTGTTCTGTTTTGCTCTCAGGGGCGGTCTGTCTGCTGACTCAGTTCAGAATTCCCCTGACACCATCGCCTAGCTCAGGACCCTGTTGATGGTTCCTGTTTTGCATTTGTGTCCTGACTTGTCTCCTCCACCACCCCCAAATGTAATTCATCTCTGCCAATCAGTTGTCTAGAACACTGCTTCTATCATGCAATGCAGATTGGTGGAAGGGCTCTTAAAATGCCACAGCAAGCCAGGTGTGGTGGTGCATGCCTGTAGTCTTAGCTGTAGGACTATGGGGGGCAAAGGAGGGAGGATTGCTTAAGCCAGGAGTTGGAGTCTAGCCTGGGCAACATAGCAAGACCTCATCTCTAAAAAAGGGGGAAAAAATGCCACAGTAAACTCACAAGGGTACCACGGAATATTTTAAATGTTTGAGAGAAACACAAGTGTGTCAGGATACTTCTATGTAGTTTGAACCTACTACTTAATAAAAGGAATTCTTGAGTATTTCTTCTGGCTTAGGGTGGCCGTGAACCAAGAAAGTTTGGGAACCTCTTCCATGTGACCTTTGACCTCACTGTGGGTCCAGCTTCCCACATCTATAAATGAGGTGGTTAGAGAAGACAGTCTTTCTGGGGTCCCTCATGTGTGGGGGAGAGGGTGTAAAATGTCAGACTCTGGGCTCCTCACCCTCTGCAGGCCTCTGCCCTCATCTGGGCGTGGCTCAGCCTATCTTTCCCACCCAGCAGGCCTCTCAGATCAGGACCTCCTGTTTCCACCTGCAGCTTGTGTGTCAGCATTCTCCATGGGGTCAACATCGTCTGTGGAGCCCTTCCTTGCCATACAACGCATAGTAAACACCTGCCTCTGCCATTTCTATGGCACTTATCTCTAATGTACATGTGTGTGTCCGTCCATCTGTTCGTCCCTGTCTAGGTGAGCTCTTAAAAGAGAGGAATTACAATTGACTTGTGTGCTGTGTGGCAGGCTATGCAAGGGGAGGGCTGTGTCTTTGTCTCTGAAATGATAACAATCTTAGTGCACAGTCACTTTCCAGTCAGGCAGACCAGGGAGCTTCTCTGCCAGAGGAGTCCCAGAGCCTTGGTGTTAGGAGCCTGCCTCCGCTCCTGTAACCGGGGCTTTCCTCCCGCAGCACTGTAATGGCGTTGACTGGCGTCAGAAGCTGGACTCTCAGCGAGGGGCCGTCATTGCCACTGAGCTGAAGAACAACAGCTACAAGTTGGCCCGGTGGACCTGCTGTGCCCTGCTGGCTGGATCTGAGTACCTCAAGCTTGGGTGAGTTGCTGCCCATGAGTTGTGAGCTTATTTTCCCAAAGGGGGGTGTCTGGATAGGGAGGTGAAGGCTTGTCTTCCCCCTTTTTCCTTCAGGGTAGCAGCAGACCAGGTATCACCATTTTGACATCTGATCCCAAGTGTTGCTGTCTGTCTGCTCCAACCACTGATATCCTTTCCTCCAACTAGTTACGTGTCTCGGTACCACGTGAAAGACTCCTCGCGCCACGTCATCCTGGGCACCCAGCAGTTCAAGCCCAATGAGTTTGCCAGCCAGATCAACCTGAGCGTGGAGAATGCCTGGGGCATTCTGCGCTGCGTCATCGACATCTGCATGAAGCTGGAGGAAGGCAAATACCTCATCCTCAAGGACCCCAACAAGCAGGTCATCCGCGTCTATAGCCTGCCTGATGGCACCTTTAGCTCTGATGAAGATGATGAGGAGGAGGAAGAGGAGGAAGAGGAAGAAGAAGGTGTGTAACAAGCTTCTTAGGTCTAGAGTGATCGTGGGCTAGCATGGGAGCAAGTTCTATAGCCACTGTCATCCTTAATTTGATAATACTTTTTGAGAGTTCCCTGTCACTTGGGTTTGGAGAACCATTCACTCTGGCTCCAAGAGCTTCTTCCAGAGCCTTTAGATCACACGAAGAGGTTGAGGAGGAGAGTGGTCTTTCAGAGAAGTGGCAAGATTGAGGCAGAGGCATCTGGAAAAAGGCAATGAAAGTCCCTGATGGAAGCGCCAGTGGTCTCGAGGGCAAAAGGTCTGCTCCAAGTCAGTTACACAGCCTGAAAGCTGTGTCTCCTGCTTCACCAGCAGGTGATTGAGCGAAATAACTCTCAGCCCTGTACGGATCTGAAAAGCTTAACTTCTGAGTGGAGGCGCTGAAAATTCATGCATATACAGCACAGGTTCAGAAAGGAAAGAACATCACAGCACACAACATGTCTCATTTCTCTTAACATTTTTTGTGTCTTTCAGAGGAAGAAACTTAAACCAGACAGTGATATGGAGCTGGGATTTGTAATTCCACCGAGCCCAGAAGGGCCTTGGAGTATTTGACTCTTTTTCTCTGACGTTTGACAGATGGAATAAAGTATAAGTCTGTTTAAGTCTCTTCCTTCATCCTATGTGCACATTCATGATTTACTCTTCTCCAAGTAGCCCTTGGGAGGGGGAATGAGATTCAGCAGTTTCTATCTGGAGTTCATAGCCTGGGTTCCATCGTGTGTTCTTGAGCATTGTTAGTTTTACATTCGTTCTAGGTGATGGATGCACTAAATTTTTTTTGTTCCAGGAACCCCTTGAAATTATCTTTTCATGGTCAGTGTTGTCAGTTGTGAGGTGCCTTATGGGAGTCCCCATAAGAAGTCCATTTCCACAAGCATGAGTGCTTGCTGGCTGTGTGCAAGACCCAACTGTGGACCTTAGAGGGTTTGCTGTCTCTAAGAAACGCTGGGGCACAGAGCACTAGTAAAACACAAAGTGGGGCCCGATTGAGGTGGGGTTGCTGCTCCCGAGGAAGATTGCCTCAGAAGACCTCAATGGTCTTCTGATTTAATCAAAACAACTGAGCCTCAGAAAGCAAGCAAAAGTGTATTGAACTCTGTTGTCAGAGGTACTGGAGAGAGTGTGGAAAATGTGCTTGGGGAGTTTTCTATGTAAATAGTGTTTAAAAATCCATATGAAAGTGGTGTGGCAGGCGCCAGGGGTTTGAGTCTGGAGCGGTATTCGCGTATTCACCAAATCACCTCTTGAAAGCCCATGGCCCAATCTAGCAGGATTAACTCGAACAAGTGGAAGGTGACTTCAGGCTCATTCTCTAAAAATAATTGTGTGTCATCTTCCACTGCTTTTACCTGTCCTATATGGGGCTGCCAAGTTGACTGCTAAAAATCCTGCATCCAAACCTCCAATAGCATCCTGTTGTCTACAAAACCGTGTTCAACCAAGTCTCGGGGCCCTGCCATACATACCTTGCCAATCCTGTATAATTTCCCACTACTGCATTCACCAAGTAAGACTGGGAACTATTTTAGGTACTTAATAGTTTGCCAGCACCCATTTTCATAATCTTCACCCTTGCGGCCTTGGGGCCACATGTGGCCTTCTGGATCCTAAAGTGTGGCCTTTTGACTGAAACCAAATTTTACAGAACAAACACTTTTAATAAAGGGATTTGTCCTGAGAAGTTTGGATTCAGTTGAGGGGCTGTACTTGGTGTTCTGGAGGACCACGTGCTTATTCAGCAAATGCTTACTTTCCTACAGATCATATTGGGCAGGAAAAAAGTGTTTACTGAGGAACTTCGGTATGCCAGATACTGGACAATTTCTGCTCTAATGGAGCTTTTCTCTGGTGTTGATACAGGCTGTGAAGAAAACAGATAAATGGCATTCCTTAGTGACAACTTTGGCCTGAGGGGTCAGGGAAGTTTTTTCTAGAGTCCTTGGCTACAATTTTTAAAGAAAAGCTCCAGCCGTGCAAAGCTGTGAGACCGCAGAGTTCTTCCGCGCTGCTTTCCCACAAGAAGCCTCAGCCCCATTTCACTGGACTGTGCGATACTGTTGAAGGTTCCCGTATTTCCCCTTTCAATACTCTGCCCATGTTCCTCTAGTGCAGGGGCCACGTGCCACCCCTGGGATGCCAACCCTGATCATCCAGTTTATCATCCTCCAGCCATTTGTGTTGCCTCCTCTGAGTTTTAATTCCAGGCTCCACTTCTTACCTGTGTGATCCTAAGCAAATCACCTCACCCCTATGCTTCCAATTGGCCAGTCACTACCAAACATTGGAAACAGAATCCCTTGCCCACCTCTCCTGGTCAAAGTCAGTCCAGTATGTTACGTACTAAACACTACTCTGAATCACTGTAGCAAACGCTTGTTAATTGGTTTCTCTCTTCTGGCTTCACCACGCTGGATTTCAGTCCCATAAACCTGGGTAGGCCAACTAGTTTGTCTCTGGCTACGTTAATGAGATGTAAGAGCTGAAATCGGCTCCAAAATTCTGCGCTCCCCTCCTTCACGTGTGGAGAGGCACAGTTTTAAAAGGAGGGTCCAGCGCCCCACCCTGGATCTGCTCTCCAGCCCCTCCACCTCGCTGGCGCGCACAGCCCCAGGCCCCACCGCCAGCCCGCGTGACCGCGCGCGCAGCACGTGCGCCCCTCTCCCGCGCGCTGGCCCGGAGCCCGAGCCCGCCAGTAGGTCCCGGCGTGCCGCGCGCCGCGCACGTGACCCCGCCCGTGGGCGCGAGGGGCGGGGCCACCGCCGCGGCTCCAGCGAGCCGAGCCTGGCCTCACTCGGCTGCAGCTGCGGTCGGAGCGGCTGCGCGAGCTCGGCGAGGGCCCAGCCAGCAGCGGTGAAGCGGGAGCTGCGGGCGTGGCACCGCGCAGGCGCGACCAGCCGGCTCGGGAGCGCGGCGGCGGGAGGGCGGCAGGTGTGCTGGGGCATCCCTGTCACGTGTCCGGAGAGGCTGGGGCGCGCGGAACCGGGCAGGGGCGGGGCCCTGCAGGCCACACCTCCTTCGTGTCCAGCCCACGCGCGGGGGCGCGGCCAAAGAGAAACGAGCCTCTGGGGGTCTAGCCTGGGACCAGAGGTGTGCTGAGCACCCCTCAAATTGGGGGAAATTGGGGAACACCGTCCCCAGGGCGGAGGTCACCATGGTCATACGAAAGGGGTTGGCGCCCCTGGGAAAGGAGACCCTGAAAGAGAGGCGATGCAGGGGGGCAGGACCCCTGTGCGGAGCCCCAGGTCCCAGCTTGGAAAGAAGGAGTTGGGGTAAATGAGCTCCGAGGTCCCTGGGGTCTGGCCCTGGCCCTGCCCCAGGTGGCCGTGAGCGCTCGGGCAAGCCCTGCGTCGCGCCCCGGCCGCTGCGGTGCGAGGCCTCACCCTCTGGTCTGCCGCAGGATGGGCCTCTCCGCCGCGGCCCCGCTGTGGGGCCCCCCGGGGCTGCTCCTCACCATCGCCCTGCACCCGGCGCTGTCCGTGCGCCCCGCCAAGGCCCCCGCGCCCGCGCACCGGGACTACTGCGTGCTGGGCGCCGGGCCCGCGGGCCTGCAGATGGCCTACTTCCTGCAGCGGGCCGGGAGGGACTACGCCGTGTTCGAACGCGCGCCGCGGCCCGGCAGCTTCTTCACGCGCTACCCCCGGCACCGCAAGCTCATCAGCATCAACAAGCGGTTCACGGGCAAGGCCAACGCCGAGTTCAACCTCCGCCACGACTGGAACTCTCTGCTCAGCCACGACCCCCGGCTGCTCTTTAGACACTACTCGCGGGCCTACTTCCCGGACGCCAGCGACATGGTGCGCTACCTGGGCGACTTCGCAGACAGGCTGGGGCTCCACGTGCTGTACAACACCACCATCACCTACGTCACGCTGGACAAGGATCGACAGGCCTGGAATGGCCACTACTTCATCCTGACCGACCAGACGGGCCAGGCATACCGGTGCAGGTAAGGAACCGGCGCCGCAGCTCACCCGCTGAAGCGGGAGCCTTCCCTAGACGGCTGGCCACGTAGGTGTGGGAGGAATGGGGGGAAGGGGGCATTTCTGCCGCTCCTTGCTCCCACTGAAATTAAGTGCTGAGAGATTCTGTCAGCCAACATTTCCCAGATGTCGCAAAAAAATTGTCGTCAAATATGTTTGGAAAATACTAATAATTTTTTTCCTCCAGGACTTGTCAGTCTTTGATATGTTCATATTCACTGTGATGTTCCAGCATCGGGTAAAGTATTCACCATAAGCACAGCGTATGAACCCACAAAACCCTTTATGTAGAGCATCTCTTGGAACTAGTGTTCCCCAAAATATGTTCGGGGAAACCCCAGGTCAAGTGTCCAGCAAGTGTTAGGCCCGCTGGGATTTCAGAAGGGAACCGGAGTGGGAGGCCCCACAGGCAGTGCTTCCAGCAATCAGATTTAGCTTTCTTTGGCTTGGGAGCAGTTTAATATTGTGTGGACAGCCCCAAACTTGTTTAATCTTCACAGGGACCTTGTGGGGGAAGTTCACTGATCCTCATTTAAGAACTGCAGCTCAGAGAAGTTGAGTAACTGGTGCTGTGTCACACAGCTAGTAAATGGTGTAGCTGCGATTTGAGCGCATCTCTTCCTGACTCCAAAGCCTGTGTTCTCTCTGCTGCACCAGGCTGCCTCTCCCTTCCTGGCTGGTAGCCTAGCACCTGGCTCCAGGCAGGCACTCAGCCAGGGTTCATCTTCTCAAGCCTGTTGCCGGAGGCCCCGGCTTGGCCTTGCCTGTTACAGCCCGAGGAAAGAAGGGTTACGCCTACATGGACTCCTGCATTTTAGGCAGCTGTGCTACCATGGAGCAGAGCAGACAAGGGTCAGAGAGCAAGGCTTGATGGGGCTGTATATGTCCCTCTGCAGGCCCTGCAGTTCTGTTTTGAAACCACCCTGTGGTCAAATCGTTCTTCTGCAGGCTGGCAGGATCCAGCTGCCCACACCTGGTTGTAATCCCCACCAGTATAAAGAGCAGGACTTTAGAATCAGGCCTAGGTAGCCCTGCTGACCTTAGGAGCTTGGGTCCCGGGGCCCACAGGGCCTGCATCTCCTCACCTGTAAAACAGGCCGTGTGACACCAACTCAGGGTTGCTTTGAGAAGTACATGAGATGATGTACAGACACACTTAGCACAGGGCCTGGTATGGAATTACTGCTCAGTGGACATTTGCGTCTGCTAGACAAGTCAGAAAGGGAAGAGTCGATCGCAAGGGTTCATTTCCATCACCAAGGGTGACACTTGGTCTGATTGCTGTATTCAAACGTAAAGGAATTACTCAGTTTCTCTTAGTGTTACCTTCTCCTAAAACAGCATTATTAATCCCTAGTACGGGAGAATGGTACCCGCTGGACTGTGAGCTCAGTGAGAGGCAGGGGTGGAATATCTCGGGGATACTGGGATAGTTCAGTAGATAGATGAATGAGTGAATATATGAATGAATGAATGTCTTCCTGTTTTCTTTCAGGAGCCAGCAGTTGGGGTGTGGTGGGTGGGCCCAGAGAGTGATTTTCACTTAGTGGTCTTACAGCTAAGAGACTAAGCCATCTTTCCTCTGTCCCCACCTGCAGTGTCCTCCTTGTAGCTACTGGTTTGTCAGTCCCCAACCAAGTTAACTTCCCTGGCTCCGAATACGTAGAGGGTTATGAGTCCGTGTCTGTGAACCCCGAGGACTTTGTGGGTCAGAATGTGCTGATCCTGGGCCGTGGGAACTCAGCCTTTGAGACAGCAGAAAACATCTTGGGGGTCACAAACTTTATCCACATGCTGAGCCGCTCCCGGGTCCGGCTGTCCTGGGCCACCCACTACGTTGGAGACCTCAGGTATGCCACATCCCTGCTTGTGTGTGATGTACTTTAAGCCCAAAATGTGGGGAGAACTCCCCAAAGCCTTTCCTGACCCCAGCTGGACTAACCACCCCTCCCTTGCATTCTCTTTGGGCCCCAGAGCCATCAACAATGGCCTGCTGGACACCTACCAGCTGAAGTCCCTGGACGGGCTGCTCGAGTCTGACCTGACAGATCTGGCCATTGTGAAGGACCACGAAGGCAAGTTCCGTGTCACCTTGAAGTTCTTCCTGGAGGAAAACAACACCAACCAAAGTGCTGACTCCATCACCCTCCCCCAGGACAACAGTGACAACTTTGCCATGCGTGTGGCCTATGACAGGGTCATCCGCTGCCTGGGCTGGAACTTCGACTTCTCCATTTTCAATAAGTGAGTCCAAATAGGGGAGGAGGTGGGATCTCTTAGCAAACCCCTTCTCACCCCTCCCTGAGGGAACACAGTGGCCATTCAGTAGGCCAGCGACAGGGCTTTCAGGACGGCGGTCTGAGAACGGATGTGAGTGCTGCCTGGTCTCCCTCTTGGGACACGAGCTGTCTGTCTACTGTGGGTCCCAGGTAGCCCTGAGGCCCTCCGTCCTGGGGGAGCAGCAGCAGCAGGTCTTCATCTGCTTTGAGAGCCTCTACCTGCGAGATGGGAAATAAAGCTCCGGCAGAACACACAGGTGGAATTGCTGGAAGACAGTGTAGCATGGTGGCTCGGAGCACAGGCTCTGAGGTCGGCCCGAGATTCTCTGCTTACCAAATCTGCGAGCTCTGGGAAAGTTACTTAACCATGCTGTGCCCAGTTTCTTCCTCTCTAAAATGGGATTAATAATTTCTTTCTCATAAGGTTATTGTGAAGATTAATATAAGAAAGTGCTTAGCATACACTATATGCTTCATAAAATGTTAGTTGCTAAAATTATTTATAATTGTATTTTAAAGAACTGCTTTATAGAGCCCAGTCCCAAATATTGCTGCCCATTACCTTGTGAGGCTTGATATCAAAGCAGCCATCCTGGCAGAGCACAGTGACTCATGCCTATAATCTCAGCACTTTAGGAGGCCAAGGCGGGAGGATCGTTGGAGCCCAGGAGTACAAGACCAGCCTGGGCAACATAGGGAGACCCCCATGGGAAGATCACTTGAGCCCAGGAGTTTGAGGCTGCAGTGAGCTGTGACTGTATCACTGCACTCCAGCCTGGGTGCCAGAGCGAGACCCTATCTCTTAACGAAAAAAAAGCAACCACCCAGTCTTTCATTTGCCTTCTGACCAGGGCACAAAAGGACAAGGAAAAGATGGTGGCCCTGTGCAGTCCCTCCTTTCCCATTAGGTGACAGCAGGACCTGGTCTTAGTTCAGAGCCCAGCCTTGAGTCAGACTTGGATCCTGGCTGGCTGTGTCCTGCCATGTCCTTAACCTGAGCCTCAGTTGCTTCATCTGTTAAATGGAGATGGTTACACCCACTTCCAGGGTCATGGTGAGGTTTAATATAAAGCACTTAGTGCCAGGCCTGTGATAAGTGCTTTGTACACAGCAGCTATTTTTATTAACAACTCTTTCCACTCACAGGTCCCTCAGACTCAATTCGGGGAATCCATTCGACACGAAGTACCCACTGATCCGAGCCAGCTATGAGTCCAAAGGGAGCCGGGGTCTTTTTATTCTGGGTACCGCCAGCCACTCAGTGGACTACAGGAGATCTGCTGGGGGCTTCATCCACGGATTCCGGTACACAGGTGAGCCCAGCTGAGAGGGCTGCTGTCCCCAGACAGAACCACCATCAGTATCCATCCCCAGGGCTTAGAAACATACTCCTGATTACCAGAAGTGTTGAGAGATTGCTAATCAGTAGTTGACTGTCATAAATTCCCTACCTGGGGTAGATGACAACAGGTGGTCTGAGAATGTGTCTAGAAAGGTATCAGATAAAGTGTAAAAATAGATACTTCTGGGGTGTCGTGTTATGTGCATAAGCCCCGTGCAGGTTAAGCACCATGCACTGGCAAGGATGCTACGCAGGAAGAACACTAACCTGGGTTCCTCCCCAGCTGGGTGGTCTTAAAGGTGAAGCTTTAACCCGTCTAAACCCTGTTGGGGCTTAGCTGTAAACAAGGTGAACTGCACCATCATGGGCTAAATAAGGGTACCATGCTGCTATAAAGCATCACGCACACAGACTGTCTGGATCCTGACAGATTTCAAAAAAAATTGCAACTGGATTATATCAGTTCTTTTTCAGAACTCTTAGTACTGAGGGTATAAGTTTTGTGCTAATTTGAGAATGTTTGCAAATAAAATACTAAAGTATCTTTTTAAAACTTAATTCCGTTCATTGCACTAGAATAATCCCCAACTGGAAATTGAGGCTTTGTGGTTGTAAGGCTAAATGGGAACTAGAGAGCAAGGGGAGAAATGGGCTCACGCAGCCCGCCTGTCTTCAGCGCGCTGAGCGGAGTGAACACGGCCCTGGCGGTGTGGCCAGTGCGCTTGGACGTGGGTGTGAATCTCCATTTTCCTGAAGGAGCAACTGAGGCTCAGAGTTTTGGTGGTTTTCTCATTGTCACAGGAACTGAACTGCAGGGCCTATGCTCTTTGTCAAAAGATAGTTTGTACAAAGGTTCTCTCTTCCGCTGAAAGCAAACCAGCGCCCTCTCCATAGGGAGGAGAGAGTCTGTGAACGTTAGGGGATCCCCCTTCTATCAGTAACCTTCTGGAAAGGACACGTGTTGAAACTCACAGTCAGATATGAGTATTCAGTTTGCTGAGTCCGTCTGAAAGAATGGAACCGTAATAAGCTTATAGCTGATCATCGGAAATTTGGAAAACAGAGAATCAGGGAAGTAATCTACCACCCAAAGACATTCAATGTTCATATTTTTTTCTTTTCTTTTCTTTTAAAGACTTTATTCGAGGTGGGCCATGGTGATGGGTGTAGGAATCCCTGCAGCAGGGCCTTGCAGTGGGGGAGAGAGACTGGACTCAACGCCACCATATCTTTTTCTAAATATAATCCCATCTTTCCCTACCAGGCTCATCATAGAAACTTCGGGAAATACAAAATAACACAAAGAAGAGAACAAAACTTGCCATAATCACACCACTCAGAGATACTCAGTTAAAATTTTGGTGGTTCTTTTTCAAGCTTTTCTTTCTTTCTAACTTCCTTTTGTTTTTCTTTTTTACTTAAAAATGGGTTTAAAAATTTTTTTTAGTGTAAAAGGTAAGACATATACAGCAGATTCAGACATAGACAACACATATCCATCCTTCCCTGTGTGGAGGAGGCTCCGCGGCCGCAGCCTCCTCGGTGCAGATTAAGGCGTTGTGGTGTTGTGTTTGGCAGTCACAGCTGACTATCGCTTGAGAAGGACAGTCTCCACTCCTGTCGTTGTCGTGATTGTCATGCATGCGTGAACTCATTTCAGCAGCCCTGGAGAGCAGCTGTCTGCCCCTGCTGAATCCATGCCTGCCTTTGGAAACAGTAGGGTGACAATGGACAGTCCTACTGGCAGCCTCACAGCCACTGCAGACGGTGGCATCTTGTGTGTGTGCTTTACTGCATCGTAGGTGTTTATGGGCCAGTTAATCTTGCCATAAAAACCATAAGGGGCCTGCGTCACACATCCTGACATTTCTGTATTTAATGTGATGCCTCACATTGCCTTAATGCTGGTTTTTGCATTTCATTATCCTTCGGTTTGGCTGGGAAAGACAATCGTATGTTGCCGTGGATTTCCAGGTGACATAGCCTATACCCCATGCGTGCTGTCAGGGAAGGAAGCTGGGGAGAGGCTTCTAGCCATCTGTGAGCCGGAGTATTTGCAGATTGAATGCACACACAGAGGATGTGAACAGTGTCTCTCTGGCTGTGTGTCCCCAGTAAGAAATCCATGTTATCATTCCTAGGCATGTTGCCCTCCCTGTCCCACTGTCCTGACAGGTACAGTCCTGTCTCTCTTGCCTCCTTCAGTCCCCTGTTCTTTCCTCAGCTCGCATACTTCATCTTCGCAAGAGCCCTTGACAGATCCTGGTATTTCAACTCCATTTCCAAGATAAGGAAACTGGGGCACAGAGAGGTTTATTTACCCAAAGTCACCCAGCCAGTGGATGGCAGGGGTGGAATTTGAATCCACACCTGTCTGACTCTAACGCTCACACCTAACCATTGAGCTTCAAGCAGATGAGGAACAATCGTGGGTGTGCAGGCCACCCATTGCTGTGCCCACAGAGAGATAAGGGCCCTGCTGGGGAGAGGGACAGTGTGCATGTACGCAGCAGGCTCTGCCTGGCCCTTGCTAGTCGTTCAGCTGAGAAACAGTCCCAAGGGAAACAAGAAGACAGGCAGAGGAAAACACAAGATAAAGGTGGTGGTACGCACCGCCACTGCGGGAGGCGGGGCACGCCGGCAGCCCTGTCCACTCCCCCTGCTAAGTCTCCTTCCAGCCGGTCCCTGCCTTGCCTTCACCTGGCTGGCAGCCTCTTTGTCGCCCTGACTGCTCTTCTGGTCCGAGTTCCTGTCCCACTGCCATGGTACCTGCCAAAACAACCTTTCTTGAAACAAAAAAATCTCATCCTTCCTCCGCCCAGCGGCTCCCGGGCAGAGCCCCAGCTCCCCTGCGGCATCAGTGGCTTTGCAAGGGCCGCACCAGCCCACCCCCCAGTCTCATCCCGCGCCCCCTCGCCGCACAAACCCTGCTCTTCAAATGTGCCGGGCTGTCGCGAGGTCATACAGCGCATGCATTGTTTCCTTTGTCCAGGGCACCCTCCCCACGCTCGTCTAGCTGTATGATCCCTAAACCTTTTGCAAAACCATCCTAACCATCGCTTCCTCAGCAAGCCAGCCCCGTGGCGAGGCCGAGCCTCCCCTCCTATGGTTA
Source organism: Cheirogaleus medius (assembly GCA_008086735.1). NCBI lineage: Eukaryota > Metazoa > Chordata > Mammalia > Primates > Cheirogaleidae > Cheirogaleus > Cheirogaleus medius. Next base: position 27,934,770 of record VBSM01003169.1, on the reverse strand, counting down.
TTGGCCCCCTGGGTTTCCTTTCACGTGAGCTGTCCGCGTGCCCTCGCCTTTACTGGATTTGGGTGTTTGTTGATTAGTTTGGAAGAACAGGCATGTGCGTGTGACGCCCCAATCCCACAGCTGTGTGCGGCAGCCCCAGGTGCGCGGAGGGCCAGCTGTTCTAGACAGCAGCCGCTTTCTACCCTGACGGACAGGGCATGGCAGAGTGGAGCTTGGGGGCAGGCTGGAGTGGGGCGGGAAAGCGCAAGAGCAATCAGCTTTCCCCGGGCAACTCTGACAGAACAGGGCCTGTGCACGAGAAGAGGTTTCCCAGGAAGGCCCCGGGTCTGGTTGTCACCTTCCTCGTGTGAGGTGAGGGCAGTGGGGCTCCCACGTGCAGACGGCCTACAGCAGGGTGACAGACTCTGGCCTGTGGCCTGAATGCGACCGTGCCCCACTTTCTCTGTCCTCTGGCCGCCTTCACACTAGGGGCAGCGTCAAGCAGCGTCGCCGAGTAGCGTGTGGCCCACAAGGCAGAGAACACTGACCACCCAGCCCTGTCCAGAAAGCGTCTGCTGGCTCTGCTCTAAGGGCTTCTGCAGTCCCCCCTCGCTGCTCGCCACCCGCACATTTGGCCCTGAGCCGGGCAAACAAGTGTGTGTTGGGTCCCAGGGGGTCACCGAGGCCTATACATCCCCCCGGTGACCAGAGGTAAAATGTGAGCGTGCCATTCCTGCTCTGGCCGTTTCAGCACGAGCCGTCCACCGGCTCCTGGAGCATCGCCACCACGGCGTCGCCTGGCCCTCCACTGAGCTCCCCATCACACAGCTGACCAGCGCCATCGTCCGGCGCGTGAACGAGGCTTCTGGGCTCTACCAGATGTTCAGCGTGCTGGCCGATGTCGTCCTGTTGAAGGAGTGAGTAGCCTGTCCCCACCCACCCTTCACTCCCCTCCCCCACACCCTGCCGTAGCCCTTCTATGCCTCCTCCAGGTGTGGAATTCCCAGTTGTTCCTTCCTAAGATGAAGCCTGCAAGGGGGGAGCAAGGGAGTCTGTTCTAGGGGAAAAATCCATGAAATCAACACCGCAGGCTCTGCACTCAGACAGATGTTCCTGAGAGCGAACCCGGGGTTTACCACTCTCTTGCGGTGTGACCTTGGGCAAGCTAGTTAGCCTCTCTGAGCCTTTCTGGCCTCATCTGCAAAGTGGGGATAATTATGCCTACCTTGCAGCAATGAAGGAAGGAGGAAAGGTCACTCATAGGAAGCCTTTGGCACCACGTAGATCAAGAGTTCCCTCGGGCCAGGCCCATGCTGGTCATGGTCCTTACCAGTCAAGGATGAGCGGCAGATCACAGAGGACAGACAGTTCCCGAGAAGGAAGCAGTGCAGAGCCCAGAGGGGTGAGGGCACTCGGGAGAGGTGGCAGGTGACCACAGAGGAACAACCAGTTCCTCTCATCTGGGGAACAGCCTGATCCAAAGGCAGGGAGTGTCACAGCACACCAAGTTCAGGGACGTGCTCTGCGCAGAAACCTCACATAACCATCACCTTTGGTGCTTCTCTCTCAAATGACACCCCACATTCAAACTGGGCAGGTCCTGTCACCTCTGTGTTCTAGTTATGTCTGGAATCTGACCAGCTCTCACTGGCTCCACTTGCCACCTTGGTGCACATCACCAGCGTCCCTCACCTGCACTGCCTCGACAGCCTCCCACCTTTGGCCCATGGTCTGTTCTCAGCACCATGGCCAGAGTGGTCCTTACAAACCTGACATCCCTAGTCCTCTCCCTGCTCAGTGTCCCCCACGGCCAGCAGCTTCCCTTCTCCATCCAGGTGAAATCTGCACTTGCTGTCGTGACAAGCACAGCCCTCCTTGACCCCACCCCCACAGACCTCCCACCCTCTGCCTCCGTCCACTCCGCTTAGCCACGCTGGCCTCTTCCTGTTCCTTGAATGCACTCCCTCCTTAGGGCTTTTCTCTTATTGTACCATCAATCTGGAACACTCTTCCAAATATCCATTTCAGTTACACAGTTTTCTGGCATCTGTCCCGTGTGTTAGTGAGGGCTCAGCTGTGACAGTCACATTAAAGTGAGGTGTGTGGAGCTGATTGGAGTCTGTGCACTGCTTGATTGACACTTCCTGGAGGTAGAGCCCACGCGCCACACCCTCACCTCTGCCAGGGCGCTGAGCGTCCCCCATGCTGCCGTTCTCCCCAGGAACGCCACCGCCTTCGAGTACCTGGAGGAGTTCCCCATGCTGATGCTGCCCCAGCTGGAGACCCTCACGGGGAGGAAGGCAAGGCACGGGCTCTTCGTCGTCAACATGGAATACGGCAAAAACTTCTCTGGACCCGACAAGGACGTCTTTTTTCATGACCGGTCTGTGGGATACACGGAGGACGCCTGGCAGTCCAACTTCCTGCACCCTGTCATCTACTACTACAGACAGCTCCCCACCGGTGAGCCGCCGCTGCCCTCCCCAGGCGGGGGCTTTCTAGAAGTGACGTTCCTCCGCCCCTGTCTGTAGAGTTGTCACCATTAAACCTTCACGCAACACCCTCAGCTGACAGAAGGGGGACGGCTGGAGGACTCCACCTAGAGACCAGGCAGGGGCAGGAGGTGTGAGAATGATAAATGATTTTTGCAGATTCTGGCACATGCTGTCACCTGCACAGGCCACACCTGGATTGTCGGGCTCTCCTCCAAGGCACCACAGAGTATGAGAGACGGTGTCACGCTGCAGGGTCTCCAAAGGAGGCTACCCGTGGTGGGGGAGGGAGGATCTGCAGACAATATTAGAAGGAACTGGGGCTGTTTGACACAGTACAGAACAGCTGGGCGACATTCCAAGCTATGTCCTTTCGTCACTATGTGACCCTGGACCATTACTTAACCTCTCTGAGCCTCAACCTCCTCATCTGTAAGGTGGGGATAGCAGTAGTGCCTTCCTTGTGGGACCGTGTGAGGGTAAGTCTGACAGCATACACAGAATGCCAGCGCGTGCTGGCACAGAGCAGCTGCCCATACTCGAACCACCTGGGGAACATGGCTCCTGCTGCAGAGCTTGAAGGGCAGTCACGTGGAAGAGGGCGGTCTACTAGGAGCTGTGCCCAAGGGCAGAGGTAGTGTCAACAGGTGGAAGTGGCAGGGATGCAGGACAGTAGTCAACATAAGGAGCAACCAGCAGCGAGAGCTGCTCAGCCGTGGATCTGGTCAGCTCCAAAATCAGGTTTCCCAGGACAGGATGCTCAAGTCATGGCTTGGTGGCCATCTGACAGGGACACCACAGAAGGGAGGCCATGCCAGTGGGAAGCTGGACTCCGTGAGCTCTGAGACCCCTCTCAGGGCAGAGCCTCTGAATCTTCCCACAGAAAGACCAGTTTTCAGGCAGCCACAATAGACCTTCATCCAGGTGAGTCTTAGACAAACACTGACTTCAAGTTATTAGTCTTGGTTCTGCCCTCTGAGACTACAGAGACGAGCCTAGTTCCTCTTCCTCACGTCAGCCCTCCGTGTATTTGGAGAGGGCTGGTGAACGAGCTGGCCTCAGCCCAGTGCAGGAGCGTCAGGGCAGCAGAGCCTGAGTGGGTGAGGGAAGCGTCTGGGGTGTCGGCTCGAGGGCAGGAAGGCCAGCCTCTCAGCTCCGACGGGCTCCCTCTCCCCCCACAGAACAGGAGGTGAGATTCCGGCCCGCGCACTGGCCCCTGCCTCGGCCCGTGGCCATCCACCACATCGTGGAAGACTTCCTGACAGACTGGACCGCCCCCGTTGGGCACATTCTACCTCTGAGGCGCTTCCTGGAGAACTGTTTGGACACGGATTTACGAAGCTTCTATGCAGGTAACCTGAGTTCCCAGAAGGACAAAGGGACTGGGGGGAGGTTGAAGAAAGGCCCGGTGGACCCATGCCCCGTGGAGTTTCAGAACCCGCATTGACCTATCCAAACCCCAGATTCTTGTTTCCTGCAATGTGGTGGACTAGATGTTCACAGAAACCACCTCCCAGGACAGCACACCTAAAAATACCAAATAATATGTCTTTTTTAAGGAACCGGCAAGAAAATAAGGGAACTCCCCAGAGGGCAGACACCATAAAGAGCAGAGACCACTGCCGGGCCTGGGATGCCTGCAGGTTGCAGGAACCTAGAGTAAGCTAACTGGCCAGCTCTGGGTTGGGAAGATGAGGCTGGAGCAGGATGGGGATCTGTTCAGAGACCCTCAAATAAAGCTTGGATCTCGGCGGGCAAGCCAGGAGGCAGAAACACTCCCAAGAGGGAGACAGAGAGGAGATCCATAGTTCCTGGCCCTGGATACAGTGGGGGGAAATCTCTCCTGAAAATTTCCAACCACCAGGCCCCACTTTTGTAAATTTGGGGTCAAACTTTATACCATCATTGTGGTAAAGAAATCAGAGAAGCAAAGGCACATCTTGAGAAATAAACTTGAGAAATACACCTTAAGGCTAGGCCTCAAAGAATTCCCACAGACAAAAGTTCCAAGGAACATGAATTCCCAACCAAAAATCACCTAATACATAAGGACACAAACCACCAAGAGAAAGTGTCAGCAAAAATAACCAACTACAGGATCAAACCTACAAAGACTGCAGGTTCATAGTCAGATATAACATATAAAGTATGTTTCGGCCGGGCTTGGAGTGGCTCACGCCTATCCTAGCACTCTGGGAGGCCGAGGCGGGTGGATCATTTGAGCTCAGGAGTTCGAGACCAGCCTGAGCAAGAGCAAGACCTCGTCTCTACTAAAAAAACAGAAAGAAATTAGCTCGAGGGCAGGAGCTAATTTTTATATATAAATATATATATATAAAAAACTAGCCGGGCATGGTGGCGCGTGCCTGTAGTCCCAGCTACTCGGGAGGCTGAGGCAGGAGGATCACTTGAGCCCAGGAGTTTGAGGTTGCTGTGAGCTAGGCTGACGCCACAGCACTCTAACCCGAGCAAGAGTGAGACTCTGTCTCAAAAAAATAAAAAATAAAAAAATAAAGTATGTTTCATGCAGGTTGAGCATCCCAAATCTGAATACTTGAAATTTGAAATGCTCGAAAATCCGTAATTTTTTGACACTCAAAGGAAATGCTCATTGCAGCAATTCGGATTTCAGATTTTCTGATTAAGGTTGTTCAACCAGTAAATATAAGGCAATATTCCAAAATCTGAAAAAAATCCCTAATTGGAAACACTTCTGGTCCCAAGCATTTAGAATAAGGGATATAGAACCTATTTATTTAAAGAAATAAAAAAGATTATTGAAAATATAATGAAGGGATAGAGACTACCAAGATTAACTGGGCAGTTCTGAGAAAAATCCAAATGGAACTTCTGGAAATAAAATAAACTGTCGCTGGGCACGGTGGTGCACGCCTGTAGTCCCAGCTACTTGGCAGGCTCAGGTAGGAGGCTCCCTTGAGCCCAGGAGTTTAAAACCAGCCTGGGCAATATAGTGAGACCCTGTTTCTAGATAGTAGATAAATAGATAAGAAGGAAGGAAATTAGAAACTCCGTGTAATTCAACAGCTCACTAGATAGGGAAGAAGAGAGAAACAATGAAATGGAAGATAGATCTGGTAGTCAAACCCAAAGAGGGACTTGGGGAGAGAAGTAGGATGACCCAGAGGGGGAAGTGATGGAAAGAAGCCAAATGATTTGTCTTTTTCAAACCCTTGAATGCCTAGAATATCCATTCCCTTAAACATCTGTTAAACATCTGTTGCCTATCAGGCACTGTTCATATCAAGTCGGGTTAGAGACTGCTTCTAGCCCACAGGTCAGAGAGCAAGTGTTCTTGTTTCATCCTGAGTCCACTTTGAGATAATACTACATATATGATGGGAGATGACTTGAAACAGTAGTTTAAATTATTTAACAACTTTGAAGTACTAACAGCCTGCGGACCATCAACCTTGATCACACACTTTCACATGAAATTACATGTTAAGAGTCTAGAGTTCTCAACTCCAGAATACCTGCCTGCCTCCCGTGGTTTCAGGAGCACACGTAAATGCCAGTGTGTTAGGGAGCGTATTCCCACCCCGAGTTGTGGGTCCCAGCAGTGGATCATCCCAGGCCCTTTAGCCTCCTGTCTCCACCGTCTAGATACTGCTCGACAGTACAAGCCACTACATGCCGCTGCCTCCAACTGGGAAGAACCCTCCCAACAGAAGGCAGCTGGCACAGTAGCTCCCCCCAGCCCGTAGCCGTGGCAGCTGCTGGTGCTGGCTCCAGATTCTGCTGGGCTTCTGTGTCCCTGGGGCATGCAGAGGGGTGACATCATCAGAAGGTGGTGCTTACCAGATGGCCACCTTGCTGCCCTCCTGTTGTCCTCCCACGCATCTGCTCTCTTCCCTGCCCAGAGAGAGTTGCCACGGCCTGTCCTGCTGGGGCCTCTGTGCTAAGAGTCAGAAATAAAGCACAGTGATATTTGGGGGCACCCTTCAGCCTGGTCACCCATGTGAGCTTCACAACATCCCTTGTACCATGCCTGTCTTTTACTTGAGATAAAGGGGATTGGGGAGGTGAGCAGGCTTGCTCAGAGTTACACAGGGACTCTGCCAGCTTCTGACATTCCGTCTTCCCACCCTGTCTCTCCCACATCTGTGTCATCTCTCCTGTGTTTTCAATCAAAGTCACATGGCACTTGGCTAAAAGACCTTTTTCCCACCTTCCCCCCCCCCATTCTCATTCCCCAGAAGAAACTACTTCTAGCTATTAAGGTTGCTCCTTCTCTCTTCTCATAGCTTCTTTTGGTTGTTTCTTCACATTTCTAAGTAATACGTGTCCACAGCTATTTTGTGATTGACCAGATTTGACGTACCAACTTTCTGCTGTGGTATAGATGAGCACTGACCTGTTTTAACTTTCTGTCCCCCACGGGGTTTAGAACAGAACTTTGCACACAATATCTGCAACTCAAATTGTGTTGAGGGAGTAAATCTTTGCAGGCAGCTCTGAGTTCATGATGGGACTGACCACTGAGTTACTGGACGCCCCCAGGCAGCTCCCAGGAGAGAAGGCTGAGGGTCTGCTCATGAGGGACTGAGCTCCCATCCCAGGCTAGCTCCCTGCGGAGCATCGTGCTGGGCCCGATCTGTGGGAGCTGAGGCATTTCTGTGGTTTGCTTTCATTTCGGAGCCTTGTTCTTCCAAAATGTCAAGGCAGCCTCCTGTTTCTGGAGCCCCGTGGAGGGTCGTGATCCATGCATGACCTACTCCCATTGGACGTGAGATGCCCAGGAGGGTCAGCTCCCAGTTTCAAGGGATAGAGGGTACTGTGCAGGCCCCAGTGAGGCCCCCAGCCCCTGGCATTAGCATCTCCTCTTCCTGCACCTCTCCCCACACCTCCCAGCCTGACTTCTCCTTTTGTTTTTGTGTAGAGTCCTGTTTCCTGTTCTCCCTAACGCGCCAGAAGCTGCCACCGTTTTGCCAGCAGGGCTACCTGAGAAGGCAGGGGCTCGCAAGTACCCAGAGCCTTCGGCAGCACGGAGTGGAGAGCAGGCTCCTCCGGGACTATGCTGCCGTGGGCAGGCACCTGGAGGACAGCGGCCAGCGGCCTGGTGACCGTGGGCCAGTAGGTGCCCCCCCAGACCCAGGGCCTCCAGTCCAGTCCCTTGACAGCAACAAGGAGGAGCTCTGACTGTCCCCTCGCAGGCTGTGGGCACAGGGGCCAGGCTTCCCCACCCAGCCCACGGTCAGTCCCTGCTCTTTCCCCACAGTCTCACGCTCCCGCCGATGTGTGATCACCAGAGACCACTCAGCTCATCGCAGTGACTGCCCCATAGCAGCACGGACGGCGCGTAAGGGCTGAAATGCGGTCATGTGGTGGTTACCTCCCCTCTTCTGGTCCCTGGGTGCCCAGGAGGCGGGGTCAGGGGAAGGGCATCCCCTGCCAGCTGTGAGCTGCCTTCCACAGCCCCGCTTGTCCCCAGCTGCACTGTCACTGAGCACCAGGCTGGCCTCAGTTCTGTCCCTCTCAAGTGCCCAGCTGCTCCTTTTCTTTCTAATCTGCTCTTCAGATAGGCCTGGATCCCACCCGTGGAGTAACTCACAGGTGAAACCCATCCTCATCTTCATTAGGGTTTGTGGCAAGCCTTTAAAACAAGCTCTAATGTCCTCGACAGCCATAACAGGCAGGTGGGACTGTTGCCCCAGAATACCGCTGAAGACACCAGCTCGGAGATGTCGAGTAACTCCGGGTCCCCAGCCAGGAGGCCCTGCCTGTGTCACACTTTTGCCTCCACTGCCTCGCCTCCCCCCGGCCCCATTTCCTGCAGGGTTTGGACTTAGCTATGGATCCCAGGGGGGCCAGCCCAGCCTATCTCCATGGGCCCAGGGCTGTCATCAGCAGAGATAGGACAGCTTCCTGCAAAGCCATCTTATCTAAGCTGCTCACTCCCCCAGCTTGCACCTCCCCTCTTCCCCCCTGTAATGTTCAGCGCTGCTCCCTTACCTTCCCCTGGTGGCATCCTGAACCATGCCGCCTCCTGACCTGTCAAGTGCTGTCTTTCTGTCGTGAGCACTCCTACATGCTTGCCATGTGCAAGGAGACGTTCATAAATGCCTTTGTAGGGTAACAATGATGGATTTAGTTCCTGGCTCCTTTAGCCCTTCCAGCTTCTCCTCATTGTCCTTCCTCACCAGGAGTCTGCACTCTCCCATCAGGCGGCTTAGTCTCATTTAAAGTGAGTAAGCCATGGGAAAGCATTTGTGCGTAAGATAATGGTGGTGATTTTTCAAAGCCCAGGATCACAGGGGACCACTTTCTCACTAGTTCTTATTAGATCTCCATGTATCCACTTAGAATTCCAGGGACACGGGCTTTCCGGATCCACAGCCCTTTCCTGGGAATATCCTCTTCCCCTCTTGTCCAGGTCCAAACTCCCATAACCACCTGGCCCCGCTGTTTGCACACAGCTCCTTGTTACCACGAGGAAACTCCAGCAGCCTGGAGGAGGAATTGTCTACACCGAGATAATACTTGGGATAGTTTGCACAGGGCTGAAACTCCTAAATTAAGGGTTTTTCCTGACCCCAGGATGTTTGATTCACCATGTTCCGTATAGATGACAGGTAAACCAAAATTGGATCCTGTCACCCTGCCCTACCTTTTCCAAAGCATTTTTTAAATGAACCTTTTAATTAGGACTATACACATAAGGTCAAAACCTGTTACACACATCTTGCCTACCCAGTTACTGAAAGCTGGCTGAACCACTTGTTCCAATAAAAGTTTAAGGTGCTGCAACAGATAATTTACTGACGTCTAAATATGTGACATCGGCTGCCAAATCAGTAATTCCATCAGAACATCAGCCGAAAGTATTTGTTTTTAACAAGGCTTGATTCCATTCTTAGCGGATTAGAGATGTCTTCCCTGATATTCCTTTTGTAAAGTAACAGTTGGTCTCAATAGTCCTTTTTCCTATGAAGATCATTGCTACGTTGCCAAGTTCCCATCCAGACAGCCCCTCCTGGCCATCCTCCTCCCTGGTTTCAGTCCTGACCCCCAGGCGCCCACTGCTTTAGGCACGCCACCTGCCGGTGCCTGCTGTCTGCCTGCTGTGTTTATATGACTTCCTGCTGAATTTATATTTTCTACTTTACTGCCTCAGTTCCTTTTTTTTTTTT
>VBSM01003169.1:27896675-27912514 GCA_008086735.1 Cheirogaleus medius | reverse complement strand
AAAAAAAAAAAAAAAAAAAGAAATCATCTTTATAAGAGTCTTGTGATGAGGCCTATGTTTTAGAAATCTGCGATCTGTGAAAATTTCCCAGTTGCAGAATCTCCTGGCATCACCGTTTGGTGTGTTAATTTTTAAACACTGTAAACAGAGGTAATAAGGGCAAAAGTTCCCTTAGATGTGGGAAGGTTCCAGGGAGACAGTAGATGGAATGGTGAGTGCTCTTGTGACTGACTGGGGCTTCCTCTCTCACCTTAAAGTTGGTGTGGCCCTTGCAAGATCCTGGGGCCAAGGTTAGAGAAGATGGTGGCCAAGCAGCATGGGAAGGTGGTGATGGCCAAGGTGGACATTGATGAACACACAGACCTTGCCATTGAATATGAGGTATGCATGGGTAGGGGCTTGGCCCCAGGGCAGCTGGTGTGGGGGATGTCATGGGGGCCTGGGGGCAGCTGGCATACGTGTCCTGGGGACCACCAGGTAGCCAGTAAAGGGGATGTCTTGGTTTTTCTAGAGCTTTTAGCTCAGAGCACTTTGCAGATATGACTCTGTTGATTCTCTGAACCATCTGTCTCTCTCCTCCACCACCTTTAGGAAGTAGATTGCATGGCCCAAAACACCAGGCCATTCTGTAGTCTCCATATTGATGTATTCTTTCATTCATCTATCCACATGTTCAATCAGCAGTCATTTGTGACCCATACTGTATGCCAGGCATTCATAATTCTGGCAAAAATAAGATGAGATCCTTGTCCCCAAGCAGCTCCTAGTCTAGTGGATGGGAACAATGGGTAGACAGATCATTTCACTGCAGGGTGAGAGGTGCTGAGAGAAGAGGCACATGAAGGAAGGAGGAACTGACTGTTCCTAGGGGGAGGGGGAGGGGACAGGGAATGCTTCGTGATAGAGAGACCCTCTGAGCTTAACCACACAGGGCCGAGGGAACAGCATACACAAAGATGTGAAGTAGTTTAATGTGGTTGATTTGTTTGTGCATTTTTTCAGCAGATACTTGAGGGTCCTTCAAATGCCAGGTACTGTTACTTGGTGCTGAGGATATGGCAGGGAACAAAACTGGCAAAATCCCTGCCTTCATGGAGCCTATGTTCTTATATTTTAAATTGGGTCAGCAAACTTCTCTAAAGGACTGGTTGGTAAATATTTGATGCATTGTAGAGTGGTGGTCTCTGCTACAACTGTTCAGCTGTCCTTGTAGCTGAAAGCAGCCATAGACAGTATACAACTGAATGGACATGGCTGTTTCAATAAAACTTTATTTACAAAACAGGCAGCAGGCCTGTTTGGCCTGTGGGCTGTTGTCTGTTGACCCCTGCTTTAGATAAAAAGTGCTGTGGAGAAAAATAAATCAGGAAGACAGGGTGAAAGAGCTGAGGCTGGGGGTAGGGAGGGTCTGAGAAACTGACATTTGAGCAAGGACCTGAAGGGAGTCAGGAGTGGGGCATACAAGTCCTTGGAAGAGCCATCCCCTGAGGTCAGATGAGCCTGGGTTGCTCCCAGACCAGCAGGAGCCATGTGCCTGAAGACGCCTGGCATGTGGGGCATCCTGTTGGCTGTGGAGACCACTGCAGCTGGAGAAGGGGGACAGGTCCATCGTGGCTGGGTGGCCAGAGTGAAAGGTGGAGCCAGGAGTGAGAGGACAAGCAGCTGGGAAAGTCAACTGCAACCACATTGGGAGGGGATCTCTGGATAGTCACACTGAGAGTAGTAGCATTATTATTATTTTTTTTGAGACAGAGTCTCACTTCTGTTGCCCAGGCTAGAGTGCCGTGGCATCAGCTTAGCTGACAGCAACCTCAAGCTCCTGGGCTCAAGCAATCCTCCTACCTCAGCCTCCCAAGTAGCTGGAACTACAGGCATGCACCACCATGCTCAGCTAATTTTTTTATATATATATATTTTTAGTTAGCCAACTAATTTCTTTCTATTTATAGTAGAGATGGGGTCTCGCTCTTGCTCAGGCAGATCTCGAACTCCTGACCTTGAGCAATCCACCTGCCTCGGCCTCCCAGAGTGCTAGGATTGCAGGTGTGAGCCCGGGCAAGTAGTAGCATTATTATAGAGCCAAGGTCACATCTGGTGGCCTGTGGGCCAAATCTGGCTCACAGACTCATTTGATCTGGCCCTCACAGTATTTTAAAGAAATAATGGGACCAGGTACTGATATTTAAAACTCAGAAGACTTCATGTGAAAATCCAGATTTCTGGTTTTCTTGAAACGTGTTGATCTGGCCAGAGTGAGCCTGCACCCCTCCCTCCTCCTTCCTCTGGGTAACAAGCAACTGAAAGAAGGGCCTGTTTCTTCCTCGGAGTTTAGAAGTCCAGGCTGAACTCTCACTAGACCAGCTCAAATGGAGATGCCCATGCTTTAACCAGTCCCCTGTGGCAGGAAACGGCTAGGAGTGAGAACAGGCTGACTAGCCCTTGAGCTGCGCAGGGAGTGGGGGTTGATTACCCAAGGGGAAATCAAGCTGCCCTCACCAGGAGCAGAGGAAATAGATCTGGGCAGACGAATCCTTTGGTGACTACTGCTGATAGTCATTTGGCCCATTTAGACACTCCTAGCTTTCCCTTCCCTTTTCGTCCCTCACCCTGGGGCCTGCAGCAGCTTCGGGTGCAAGGGTGTGATCTTCAGGCTGGAGCTTCTAGGGCCTCCTGCGAGGTTATGGGCAGGCTTCAGATGTCCCAGGCCTCCTCCTGGCACTGCCAGACATCACAGCTTCAGCCTCATCCAGTGTAACTTTTCAGCAGACACCTCTGAGGGCCAGTCATGTGCCAGGGACCGTGGGAACTGGTACAGCTGCAAAGATGACCCTGGTTTCTGTCAGCAGTGGTCCCATGGGGTGGTGGGAGTGCCCAGAACCAGCCCCACCTGCATTCCAGGGCACCTGGTGTGGGGGTGGGCACGAAGTCCTGTGGGCGAGCCCGGAAAGTCCAGGGAGGGGGGATTCTTTTTTGGGATCTTCTCTCCCCTCCTCCCTCTGTCCACTGTCCAGATGCTGTGCTGGTCACACAGAAAGGCCTCAAGGCCACTGGGTCCGTATCACCTGATCTCAGCCTCCTTATTTTGCCAAACCCTGGGCTGACCTCACTGCAGGGCCCAGGAAGCTCTAACCGGATTCTTCCTGACCCCTCCGACCCACTACCTGCCTGCCTTCTGCCATACCTGTTCTAGAGAGCCTGAGACAGAAGTTCCACTAAGAGATCCTTAGTAACTCCTCGGACAGCTTCCTTGAAGGCCTCAAATCCTTTTCCAAATGTTGGATGAACTTGTTGGAAAAACTGCTTTGAATCATATTCAGGGAATTAGGCGCTTCTCCCCAAGCTCTCCTGACCCCACCCCCACCCCAGCACACACCCTCAGGTGCGTCTCCCTCACAGGAATTCCTCCCCTTTAACCACTCTGTGCTTCTAACACCTGCACTCCCTAGAACTTCACCCTCCCCTGAGGGAGAGGGAGTGAGAGTCCCTCAGGGGCCTTGGAAGAAGTGAGTGCCCTTTAAGAAGTATGCGAAAATACAGCCAAGTGACAGTAAAAGGGAAAGTCACCTATAATCTGACCATCCAAATACCACCACTATTGCCCTTTGGGGTAACTCATTTGGGCTTTTTTATTTGAATATTTTTTCTTTCTACTGTTCTGTATAACCTCATAGACAATTCATTGAGTAATAATATTTCATGGCTGGAATATACAGTATTTTAATCACTCCCATTTCCCCTATTTTGAAAGTATTGTAAATAAGGGCTTCTCAGACATGACTATGACCTGGGATGTTGCTAAAAAGCAGGAAGGGCCCAAGATTCTACATTTCTAACAAGCTCCCAGGTAATGCCAAGGCTGGGGATCCTGGGCCAACATGCAGAAGTACTTTTTTAAAATAAATTAGTTAATTTATTTATTTTTTGAGACAGGGCTTCGCTCTGTCACCTAGGCTGGAGTACATTGGTGCGATCATAGCTTACTCCAGCCTCTAACTCCTGGCCTCAAGTGATCCTCCCACCTTGGCTTCCCAAAGTGCTGGGATTATAGGCGTGAGGTACCACGCCTGGCCCACAAGCAGAAGTTCTGAAAGCCCCCTGCTGACCTAGGGGGAGGGCCTGCCCTTTTATTTATTTTATTTTTAAAAGCTGGGTGCCAGTTTCCATCCCACCAAGCTAGGAGTCGAGGTGAGCAGCACACTCAGGCTGCTCTTCTGAAGCCCCTGTCTCACCTGCTGTTCTCAGCACGGGCTGCGTGTCAGCGAGCAGGTTCACTCACCAAATGTGTGGTGCTTGTGTCCATCATTACAGCACCCTACAGAGCAAGTCCGCCGCCCTCACTCCCCTGAACTCCTGGCAACCACTGATCTTTTTGAAGATTTTATTTTTTTAGAGCAATTTTAGATTTGCAGCAAAATTGAGAGGAAGGTACAGAGATTTCTCATACACCCTCTGCCCCCACACATGAAGAGCCTCCCCCATTGTTAGCATCCTCTCCCAGGGTGGGATGTCTGTTACATCTGATGAGCCTACATTGACAGTCATTTGTTCTGTTGTTTTTTGAGACAGAGTCTCACTCATTCACCCTAGGTAGAGTGAGGTGGCATCATCACAACTCACCGCGGCCTCGAACTCCGGGGCTCTAGCAGTCCTCCTGCATCAGCCTCCTGAGTAGCTGGGACTACAGGTGCCCACCACCGTGCCCAGCTAATTTTTTCTTTTTTTGGTAGAGGCTCATTTTTTCTATTTTTGGTAAAGACAGGGTCTCGATCTTGCTTAGGCTGGTCTTGAACTCCTGACCTCGAGCAGTCCTCCCGCCTTGGCCTCCCAGAGTGCTAGGATTACAGGCGTGAGCCACCGCACCTGGCCTACTTTGACCCTCATTATCATCCATGGTTTACATTAGGGTTCACTCTTGGTGGTGTATGTTCTATGGGTTTGGACCAATATATAGGAACATGTATCCAGCATTCTTATATCATAAGGAATAGTTAGTTCCACTGCCCTAGAAATCCTCTGTGCTCTGCCTAGTCATCCCTCCCTCCATATCCTGGCAACTACTGATCTTTTTACTGTCTCCTTTTCCAGAGTGTCATGTAATTGGATTTGATTTTTTCAATAATAGTTTTTCCAAGAACCCTCTTGTATCTAAAAGCTTTGATAAGACATTTGGCATCTCTCATTTAGAGCATGGAATCCTTTTAATGCTTTCTCACATACTCACCCTGCTGGGCACAGCACAGGTCGATGCTGTGGGCAGTGAAGACAAACAGATCTTGTTTCAAATCCCAGCTCCACCACTTCTTAACTTGCTCCATCATCTTGGAACACTCAGCCTTTGAGCCTCGGTCTTCTCATTTCTAAAATGGCTCTGCTTAGAGGCAGGAATTTATGAAATAGCATAAGCAAGTGCTTAGTATCATCCCTGACACTTAAAAGACACCCAGTATGTGATAGTGATCTTTTCCTTTGTGTTAATTAACCTGCAGTCAGCCAAGGAGGAGGTGGCTGGTGTCCTGCGGCACCTAGCACTGTGCCTTTCGTGGTAGGTCCTTAACCGAGTTCACACATGAAGTTGGGGTGAGACAGGAGGAGACCTGGCCGGGCTGTTGAGCTCAGTGGCATTGTGGGCGGGTGTGGGTTAGTAGGAAGAGACTGCACACACATACACACTCCTGCCCTGAGTCCTCAGGGTCTTCAGCCACGGATAGGAGGCTGCAGGTGACTTCAGGGAGCAGGAGGACAGGCAGCACATCTTTTCTGCAGCCCCTTGGTTCCCTCAGTCCTGCCAGAATTGAGAAAGAAGCTGAATTCTTGGTCCGTGGCTGCCTCTCTCTCACACTCACACGTACATTCCAGAAGAATGTGCCAAGGACCTATGTGCTTCCATTTAAGGCAGTGTTTACAGGGTCCTGATTCGTGAGCCAAACTCAGGAGCAGCAAAGCCACAACTTCCTCCTTGGGGGTGTTCTGCAGTGTCCTGGAAAACCCAGCTTCCTGCAAGCCCCGGGCATATTGAGTGTATGTGTGTGTGTAGCTCAGACTTCAGAAAATCCCCTTGATCGGTAATGACTAGATCTTGGTTATCATAAAAATACATCTGCAGTGTGTCTGCTGTACACATGACTCCAGCAGGGTCCCCGCGTGTCCGAGCAAGTGCAGAGGTTTACACAAGTGAAATCACGAGCAGCCTTCATCTGGAGTTCTTAAACTAAGTCCCCTCTCCAGGCCACCCCAGTGAGTTTAGAGTCCTGCTTAGAAGACCCATGAAAAAAGACCACTTCTTATTCTTAAAGCATTAGTTAAGGAAATGACAGGATAGTATCCACTAACTGCAAGGTTGGGAGCCGGTAGCTGAGCTCTGCCCCACTTGAAGTTGCAACTTTGAAGCGCCCACTGCCTCTGCAGACCACTAGATGGCGCAGGAGGATACCCTGTGAAGGCCCTGGTGGCTTCAGGAGCTCCACGGAGCATTCTGGAGCAAGCCCTGGGGGCCCTGCTCTGCCTGGAGACAAGGGCAGCCACGTGCTGAATGCTTGGCACTTCATGCCACCACCCATGCCAGAGGACAGCAGCCGAGCAGCGGGGGGGTGGTGGTGAGCAGTGACATGTGTGGTCAACCCATGCCTGGAGGTTGTCAGCACATCCCTTCTGGGCAGTGTGTCAGCTGCCACCCACATCAGCCATGGGTCAGTCCTTGAAGGGGCCAGAGGCACTGCAGAGGCAGGGACTGTCATCCTACCTGCTGTGTTTGTCCCCAGAGTCCATGGGGAGACAAAGGAGTGGGGTGCAGGGCCTGCCACATACAGTTAGTACATGGGGACTGTGACATCAGCCAGTCCGTCCTGTGTTTGTTTCTTTCCTTTGTAACTACCTTGTGCACCGTTTTTGAACATTCTAAATCTTAAGCCTGGCTTCCCCGGATGACTTGTGCCAGGGCAGCACTGGGCACGTGTGAAGACCTGGTGTGTCTGTGTCCATCGCTGTTGTTACTTTGTAGTTAACTTGTATGTGAGAAAATCTGCTTATCTTGTTCTGTTTATGCGGTTTTCTCAAATGCCCGCGAATGCCAGGCAGGGAGCCCGGGCAGCAGCGACCTTGAGCTGTGGCCTTGTCTGCATTCGGAGTAATGTACATGGGTCCCCAAGGGAGCCCAGGAAATGCTTCATAGACCAAGAATGCTCTTCCTCTCTGCCTCCAACCCCCAGTATAAGCATCAGATCGTGTATGGCTGAGTCCTCCCACACTGTCCAGTAGGAGTCGGTGAATTTCTGGAGCCTGTTAGCTATTCGGGGCAGCGAGCTAACATGGCTCTCGTGGGACTCCGCGTTACACTTTTCCTCTGCAGCCACCATCTGGTGAGTGCCCGCTGTGTCCCAGGCACAGAACCAGTTTCCTACTGCCAGGCGCTGTGCCGAGTCTTTCCCTGCATGATCTCATTCAGCCCTCACACCCTGCAGTGAGCACCGTTAGTGCTTCCGCCCTGCTGGTGAGAACACTGAGACTTAGAGTGAAGAAGTGGCTTGCCCCAGTCCACCTGGCAGGTAGAAGACGATCCGGTCAGCCGGCACCGGAGCCTGAGCTCCTGGGCGCTCAACTCATTCTCGAATCTTTAATCCCTATCCCAAACCCTCAAAGTAGACGTTATCCCTGTTTTAAGGAAGAGGACACTGAGGCTCAGAAAGGTGGTGTGACCTGGCCAAGCCCCTGGCTAGTGAGTGCAAAGCCTGGATTCGGACTCCTCCAGCTCTGTCTCCCGACTCCTCCAGCTCTGTCTCCCCGGGGCCAGGCTGCCCCTCGGTTCCTCCCCCGGCCCTGGCTTGCAGCTGCATGGGTTATTTTCATCTCTCCTGTCATTCCAGCCAAACCACCGGGCCAGTGACTCAGTCTCGCGGTTGAGGGGGGAGGGTACTACTGAGATCCCGCAGTGGAAGAAGTTTCTCCGGTGGGTGGGCCTCCAGGCCTTGCCGTGCCCCTGCACCAGGGGACAGGCCACTTTCCTTTGGCCCCGCCCACCCATGGCTTTGGGCAGTCACTGCCCCGGATAAGCTACCAGCCTTACCCACACAGGCTCAGGAATGGCAATTGAGAAGAGTTCACCTCCAAGTGACATCGACTCCCTTGTCCCCTCCATCCAGGTGTCAGCCGTGCCCACCGTGCTGGCCATGAAGAACGGGGACGTGGTGGACAAGTTTGTGGGCATCAAGGATGAGGACCAGCTGGAGGCCTTCCTGAAGAAGCTAATTGGCTGACAAGCAAGGAAGAGTCCTGATTGCCTGGGACCCCCATGGTCCCGGGGAGGGACCCCCATAGAACTCACAGCCCTTGTGTGCTGGCCCTTCCTGCCACCTCCCTCTGTCTGGCCCTGTGGGCCTGTGCTTTGGAGACCAGCCTCCAAATGTGGAGCCACACATGCTCCTGAGCCGCTGACCGCCAGGGCAGCCCTCAGAGGAGTGGTGCTGCTGCTGACCTGGGTACAGCACCTTGCCACCCTGTTTTATCTGCTTCCTCTAGGGCTTGTCGCAGTCCCCAGGGCACTGGGGGAGAGCCCGGGAGGCCACAGTGTTCCTGGTCACAGCAACACCTCGGGCCTCACCTCCTTGGTCCCTCCTGATGTGAACCTCCGCCTCCTGCATCTTTCTCTCCTGCTGCAGTTTTGTAAAAAGAATAACAACGAAGAAACCCAAACAAGTGAGAGTGATACATAATTCTCTCATTTTTTGTAGGTCTGTAATAAAGAACTTTATGTGATCCCTTCTTCCTCCTGCTGTGAAGAACTGGCCTGGGCCCCCCAAAAAAATCCAGTGGCTGCCCTGTCTCCCCCACCCCAAAAGAGCCACCTCTTCTTTCCCCTCCCACTTTCCCCCCCAGGCACAAGGGCAGAGGACAAACATGGGGCTGGGGGAGCCCTGGAGATCCTTGACTCTGGAAGAGCCCGGACACCAGCTTCTGTCAACTAGCTGGCCCTTTGGTTCTCTGAGCAGGAGGCTTAACTGTGAACACATCAGATCAATAAAGCTAGAGGTTTGCACTGTTGGCAACTCCCGTTCTGTCTGGGCTCAGAGCACTTGGGACCCTTTTCCAGGAGGCTCAACCACTTTCCCTGTTTCCTCCACCCCCTCCCCTTAACCCCCACCTCCTGTTAGTAACTTGTCAGTGGTGGCCGCTGTTCTGGGGACACCTTCACACACATGGTCCTTGTGCCCTCATAAGGCAAAAGGCTGTTGTCCCCATTACCCAGATAAAGGCACTGAGGCTCATGGGACGTGGATTTAGGGTTTCTACCCATATGAAGTTGCCTGGAGCCTGGACTCTTTTCTTTTTTTTTTGAGTCAAAGTCACTCTGTCGCCTGGACTACCGTGCCGTGGTGTCAGCCTAGCTCACAGCAACCTCAAACTCCTGGGCTCAAGCAATCCTCCTGCCTCAGCCTCCCGAGTAGCTGGGACTACAGGCATGCACCACTGTGACCAGCTAATTTATATATATATTTTTTTAGTTGTCCAGCTAATTTCTTTCGATTTTTTATTTTAGTAGAGATGGGGTCTCGCACTTGCTCAGGCTGGTCTCGAACTCCTGAGCTCAAACGATCCGCCCGCCTCAGCCTCCCAGAGTGCTGGGATTACAGGCGTGCGCCACTGCACCCGGCCTTGGAGCCTAGGTTCTTAACAGCTGATCCCCTCAGTCCTCCTGGGGCCTCCTCCACTGACGGGCTCCTGCAGGGCTCAGGCTGTCCTTCCTGTATGTGCCGCAGGAACTTCTGGGCCTCGAGACCAGATGACCTTTCCTGGTCGCCAGCTCCCCTTGGCCATGGAGGAGTTTGCCAGGGCAACCAGGCTTGCCAGCCAGGAAAACCTTCCCTCTGCCCCCTCCCAGGGCCAGGCTGCCATTCTGGCTGGGGTCCCTGGGTGAGGTACCAGCTTCCTGAGTCTTGGGCACTCGGGAAGGCTGCCATGACTGGTGCAGAAGAGCTGGATTGGCTCAGAAGAGGGGCCTGTGGCCTCTGCAAGACCACAGGCCCAGGATCTGTCGTAGGCGAATGGAAATGGACAAACCAGCAGCTGGCATTAGTGGAGAAGGACGCTCGTCTAGTGAGTGTTCTGTGAAGGCCAAGAGTGTAAGATGGTGACAACAG
This sequence comes from Cheirogaleus medius, assembly GCA_008086735.1. Lineage (NCBI taxonomy): Eukaryota > Metazoa > Chordata > Mammalia > Primates > Cheirogaleidae > Cheirogaleus > Cheirogaleus medius. The sequence goes on along the minus strand of VBSM01003169.1, from coordinate 27,902,384 downwards.
CCATGTCGTCAGGGACACCCACGGGCACCCACAGGTTCCGAGCATCTTACCTGCAGCTCCCACGGGGAGTCAGTAGTGTCGTCACGCCTGGGTTCCGCCTGAGACCCGCTCCAGTTAAGGTGCTTGTCTGAGGTCAGGAAGCCGGTGAGTCGCTGGGCCGGGATTCAGGGCCAGCAGCCTGGCCCCTGCTCCTAAGCACTAGCCCCGCCACCTGCTGTCATCTGATAAGAAGTGTGTGGATGATCTGTATCTCACAGGCAGGTACAGCAGGTATACATCAGCTTATTTTACACAAGAGAAGCCATGGGAGATTGCATAACTTGTGCAGGGACACCGGTGAGTAAAGGGGGTGGGACAGAGCGGGCACCTGCCTCCAGAGCCCGGCCCTTTCCACCACCCCAGCTGCCGCTCCTTAAAAGGCACTGTTTGCCAAGCGCTCTTTATACACATTAGCTCATTTAATTCCACTCTTGTGAGGCAGGTATTATTTCCATATCATAAGTAAAGAAACCAGTTCAGAGAGATTGACTTGCCCAGGGTCATGTCTAAAAAGTGACGATGCCAAATTTGAACCTAGTGGGGGTCTGACCTCTCTGCCCCGGGTAGGCGTGGAGAAGGGCTGGCAGAGGCCTGGGGCCAGGGCCAGGGCCTCGGCGCTGCCCCAGCTCCGTGTCCTTAAAAGGTGCGCTGCCCTGCGAGGTGAGCCCGTGGCTGCGGCTGTCCCAGGTTGGCAGTCTCTGCCCGTGAGGCTGTTCACGGCCGTGAGTCACTGGCTGTGAGAACAGAATCCTCTGGGTGATCCTGTTTGACCAATTCCATGGCGCTGACCTCACCAGGATGCCACTGGCTCTGGGTTGTCACCCTCTGTCGCCCTCTGGGTGCTGCGTTGGGCTCCAGGGCTGTGGAGGGGGTTGGCACCTATTGAAAGCCTTTAGCTGCCAGGTTGGGAAGCCCAGGAAAGGGCCAGGCCACAGGCTCCCCCAGAGCCCCAAGACCTCTCAGGGTGTGGCTTTTGGACATTTACTCTGATTCAAGAGTATGCCATTGCCTGCAGGGAGCAGGAAGGGTTGGAAGCTTGGGTCTGTTGGGCTGGCTCTGGGACATCCATGTCCTGGGACCCTCACCTCCCCCCTACCACGCAGCAGCTCCCGGAGGAGACTGAGTGCGAGGGACGGCAGCAGGCAGGAATGGCGCCAGCAAGGAGCGTTGGCATGTCTCGAAGCATCAGGAATGAACGGTCATCACTAACCCCAGTCCCTCCTAAAAGTGCAGAACACGGGAGGGAACCCAACCCTGCCCTCCGGGAGCTTATGCCCCAGAGACGCCAGAGCAAGTGGGTGCGGGGCGCTGCTGAGCTGATGTCAGGGCGGCTTGAAGGTCATCCAGCTTCCCTCTCGAGGGCACGGGGAGGCAGACTTGCCCAGGTCACAGCACCTTTGTGGTAGGGCTACCAAGGGCCCCGACCGCAGCCAGCCCTAAAGTGAAAACAAGGCTTGGCCTTCGCCTCCCCTGGCTTCAGAGGAAGGGAATGAGGAGGGCAGACCCTGTCGGGTCAAGAGGATGTTGACAGTGCTGCTGCCACTGCCTTCCCAGCAGTCTCTGCCCCTGCAAGGGGACCAGGGCCAGCTCGGCCCCCACCCCAGCAGCCTGGGGAAAGCTGCTCCGGAAATTGAAAGTAACTGGCCAGGCTGCGGAAATCCCAAACGTGTGGGCCCTGGGCAGGGAAGGGCCCAGAGAACAATGTTGGAGCCGCGTCCATGGAGGGCAGGATGCCGTGTGACAGGCAAGGCTTCCAGGCATGCTGTCGCGGTTCCTCTCCGCTGCCTGGAACACCAGCTGCAGGTGTGGCCCTGAACCCTGGCCCCCAGGGCTGGAGCCTCTGCAGGAAGTCTGGGCCACTGGTGGTTCTAAGGAGCCTCACCTCTCCGGCCACCTCCTGGCAGCCCTTCCGAAGCTGGGAGCCACCAGCAGCCCCTTGACAGTGATTTAAGTAGGGCAGGAAGAATTAGATCTCGTTGTGTGGCCTTGGGCAAGTTGCTTTACCATTCTGAGGCTCAGTTTTCCCAACAGTAAAATGGGACTGATAAGGACGGCTAGCACTTACTGAGTGCTGTCAGCGCGTTTCAGTGGTAAAAGCAAACCCAAAGGTAGGACTGTTGCCATCACCATTTTACAGATGAGGAAACCGAGGCTCAGAGAGCTTAAGTAACTTGGCACAGCTAGGCGTCCGAGCTTGGAATTGATTCCATAGTCTGTGTTCCTGCCCATTAGCTACACTGCTTTCTCACTGGGGCCGGTTGTTCACCATTTGAGGCCCCAGTTGCAAATTGGGGCTAATGAGAGTCACTGCCGGGTAGGTCATGGCACAGCACTGGAAGCGCCCTGGCACCTAGCGGAGCTCCAGGAACATTAGCTGCTTTGCTGTCCCCTTCCCCCACGTCCCCCTTCTCTAAGCTACATCCTAGACAGGAAACACCAGGCTTCCTGGGATAAGGACCCCAGCACCCGCCATGGGAGGGGCCGTCACTGTACCAGGCTGAGGGCCTTACATCCAGACCAGTGTCCTGGCCCTGAGCCCCGCCAGCCACCGCCGCCTCCTGCACTAGAGCTGGGCCGTGCCTGTGTCTTGGGCAGCCCTTGGGAGCTAGAGGTGGTGACCTCACCGCTGGGGAATGCCCACTGGAATTCACCCTGAACCTGGTCCTCCATTCTCCATGCCTCCCAGGCTCTTCTGGTCACCAACAGCGTGTCTCTGGGGAACTAGGACAGCCCTGCCACACAGCTGCCCATTACCAATTGAAGGCGAGCCAGCTCCCCACCTTCAGCCAGCTGACTGGGCGAGCTTAGACTAGTAGCTGTCTGTCTCTGGTCTGTTGCCTTCCTCAGCCTCCCAGCAAGGCGGCAATCTAGTGTCCACCCCTTTGTGCCCCACACTGCCAGGTGCGCCACCCATGCTTTCTCTGACCCTCCCAACACCCACCCGAGGAAGGGCTCATTCCCAATTCACACAGGAGGAGACAGGTGCGGAGAGGTGGTGCGCCCTGCCAGGGCCACACCCTGGGAAATGGGCCCAGGGCGGCCTGACCCGTCCCCTGCTCCTCCCCCTTTGCCCGATGCTGCCCGCAAGAGGGTCAAAGGACGCCTCTTCTCATGCCCAGAGTGGGGACGGTGGGCCTCTTTTATCTGTCTCCCCCCTCCACACCCCCAGAAGGAGGCAGCAGACTCCCTTTGCTCAGGGGCCACTTGTAAGGCTGGAATATTCTCTCCAGTCCAAACACGGCAGCCTCTGCCAGCAAGTGTCTGGGCGTGCCACTCTGGGCCTGTGGGTGCTAGGAGTTAGAGGAGGACGCAGCTCCTGCCCTCAGGGCACTCACAGCACACACACAGCGACACCACCTATCTAAGGAATAGACCTGCGGTAGGGACAGTGTTTGGCAGCAGGACGCAACGTGCAGACTGACTGCAAGCGCGGAGAGGAGCACATCTGCAACAGCAGGCTGTCGCGTGGGCCATGAAGAGGAGGTGACGTTGGAGAAGGGTTTTGAAGAACTGTCCAGCAGCAGGAAGAGCATTCCAGGCAGAGGGAACAGCACACACACAGGCTCAGAGGCAGAAAAGTACACAGTCCATCCAAGGAGGGAGGCTTCGATGGGGCTCCAGTCCCAGCCTCTCCCTCACTAGCCAAGCCTCAGTTTTCTTAATTTCTGAAATGGGAGGACAGTACCCTCCCCACGGGTGACAGATTACCATGGGATCATAAATGTAATGTTAGAGCATGATGCAATTACTGGGGAAGCACCCTAGGAAACGTTTCTGTCATTGTGCGTTACACGTGGGTGCTAGGTGGTGAGGGCCACCATGGCGACACCACAGACTGGCTGGCTTGAACAATGGAAATGTGTTGCGTCACAGGTCTGAGGCCTGGAAGTCCAAGATCAAGGCGCCCACTGGCAGAGTTGGTTTCTCCGGAAGCCTCTCTTTGGCTGGCTGATGGCCACCCCTTTGCTGGGTCCTCATGGGGTTTTTCCTCGAGCAGGGACATGCCCCACATCTCTCTGTGCGTTCAAATGTCTTCTTATAGGGACAGCAGGCAGACTGGATCAGGGCCCACCCCAATGGCCTCATTGTACCTAATCCCCTCTTTAAAGGGCCTGCTCCAAACACAGCCACGTTCTGAGCTGCTGGGGTTGGGAGACACAGTTCAGCTCCTGACAGCACGTCACAGTTTAACCCCACGGCTGACACACGGAGGTGCGGGGCCCTGTTCTGGACACTCTCCAGTGTGCCGCCTGGCTCAATGGAGGTAGGTCCTGGTAGCAGGACCAGTTTATGGATGAGGACATCGAGGCACAGAGACCCCAGGTCACACAGCGAGGAGAGACACACAGGATTCAAACCCTCCCCAACGGCAGCTCCCTGCACCCACAGCCACCCTTCAGTGTATCACGGCTCCTCCTCGAACCAGGGTGGGTCACTCGGCTCAGGTCACATTGTTGACCTTTCCCCCATCGTCAGATATTTAGGTGTTTTTCAGTTAATATTTTTTCCACTATAAAGTTGGAACAAACTTGTTTGGACATAAAAGCTTATTCCTTCTTTTGGATTTTATAGAAGGGAGATTTCCAGGGCAAAGGGAGCATTTTATTGTCCCTGAGAGCGTTGAAGGAGTGTCCCCAGGCCTGAAACCGGAGCTGGGTTCCACCTGCACCTCCCACCTGCCGGTTTACTTTGGGGGAGGGGGGCGGAAGGCAGGAATGTCCTCCGACCGGGGCTCAGCTCTGCCCCACCTCCAGCCGCCTCTTGCGACACCTCTGCCTTAGAAAGTTCCAGGCCCCAAATTCTGGCATTTCTGAGACCCTGAGCCCAGACCAAAGCAATGGTTCATATAAGGATGTGGTTATGGTTACGGATGGGACCTAAGAATGTGCATTTTCTTTTTCTTTTTTCTTTATCTCGTCAAATTTCTTTTTTGCCTAGAGAATGTGCATTTTAAAGGCCCTGGGGATCCGGGACTATACTTCGAGAACACTTGGTTCCTAAGGCTACAGCCCTGTCCCGGGCCATCCTAGAGCCGCTCTTCCGGGAGCACCCTTCCGGGAGCACGGCGGTCTGCCAGGGGAAGGAATGAGTGAGGTGTGTAACCTTGCAAGGGTTACCTGTGACCTGTGCCCCTCTCCTCACCAAGGAGGCCTGCCCGGGCCAGCAGCTCTGCCACGTCCTGTGTGACCTTGGGCGTGTCTTGTGTCTGGGCCACCGTGTCCTCCCTCCCCCATGAGACAGACATCCTCTAGTCCCGTCTCACAGGGCCTGTGATGCTGAGATAGGGAAGGAAGCTACCAAGTCTGGACCAGGAGAGGGAAATGGAAGCTCAGAGCAGGTGGAAGCCCCGCCTGGGGTCAACCAGCAAGCAAGAGGCGAGAATCCCAAGGTGGCTCCGAGCTCCCACTGCCCGTCCTGGGGTTGCTCTTGACTGAGGCTGGCAGGGAGACGGAGGGAGAGAAATTATTTCTAAAGAGGGGAGGCAGGAACTAATCCCCAAGGGGTCCCTTTCCCCACCAAGTCCTCGACCCAGGAAAGGCTCTCTGTTTCCTGCCTGTACTTGTGTGCCCAGCTGGGTATCCCGTGCAGTCAGGAATGACTTTAAAGTGGCCTCAGGGCCCAGCGCAGTGGCTCATGCCTGTAATCCTAGCACTCTGGGAGGCCGAGGCG
>VBSM01003169.1:27878737-27893899 GCA_008086735.1 Cheirogaleus medius | reverse complement strand
CTGGGCCCCTGGCAGCCTCAGCCCTGGCTCTGCCGGGTGGCACACACCTGCCGCACGCAAATTCCTCCTCGCCAGAGCGCCCCACTCGGCTGCCTCCAGACTCCCGTCTCCCCGCCTGGGTTGTTACTGCCTCTGCTGTCTTGCTGCCCACCTGGCCCCCGGCGTCCACCTTGAGCACCAGAGCCTGAGGAATCGTCTAAACCATGAATCTGATTATCTGTCTCTTTCCCCTTTAAACCCTGCCACGGTTCCGCAGTGCATGCAGTAGCAAGGCCCAGCCCTTAGCCAGGCACACGTGTCCTCTGTGGTCTGCAGCCACAGACCTCTGGGCCCCTTCTGCCATCTCCTCTTGACACTTTACTCTCAGGCCAACCTGGACCATTTGCAGCTTCCTGAAGAGTCATTCAGTAAAGATTTACTGTGTTAGGATGCTACACAAGATCTGCTCAGCGATGGTGAGCAGGCCAGCAGGCAACGTCCACACCTTCTCCTGGAGTTTACGGTCTATTGGGGGAGCGAAATGTGTGTAACTATGAAACTTTTTTGTTTTTAATATAGAAACGGGGTCTCATTGTGTTCTCTGTGGCCCAGACTAGAGTGCAGTGGCACAATCATAGTTCACTGTAACCTCCAACTCCAGGGCTCAAGCGATCTGGTCTCAAACTCCTGGCCTGAAGAGATCCTCCGCCCACCTCTGCCTCCCCAAATGCTAGGATTACAGGCATGGGCGACTGCACCTGGCCCATAAATGTGCAATTTTAAAAAAATACAGCATGTGCCATAAAGGATCTACACATTACCAAGAGAGTTTTTGCCTTTTGCCTGGGAGACCCCCAACCCTACCCTACCCTGCTTGCTTGGTGACTCTTGTCACCCTATTAGATGCTTGTACCGTGTCATCAGCTCTGTAGGATCCCCTTGCATATGCCTTTCGTAGGGCCGTTATCACACTGGGGTGGGATTCACATGCCTGTCTCCCACATTTGACCATGAGCTCCTCAAGGAAAGTGGCCTTACTCTGGTGGTCTGTGGTCCCCAGTAGCTTGTGAGGTACACAGTGCTTAGTAGGTGCACGCAATTGTTGGTTGACCATGACAGCAGCGAGCCTCTGCACTAGGACCCCATCCCCACGAAGCAAGAGTTCAGCCACTCATTTTCTTCATTCATCCGTTAAATCAGAGTGGGCCTCTTCCCCTCCTTCTGCCAGAGCCTGGTATGGACCAGTGGACTTACGAGGGTGAGTGCTGTGCTGCGGCAGATCGGGGGACTGCCAACAGTGAAGGGGTCCTCCTGCCTGGTCCCTAGGAGGGGTGACTGGCAGAGGAAGGGGCACTTGAACAGCACCTCCGTGGGTGAAGGAAGGGTTGGGCGTCAGGCTGGTTGGGGCGGGGAGGGGGGATTTGAAGGAAGTTGAGAAGTGTGTGAGCCGGTGCAGCCGCCAGGGTGGGGCACCCAGCGGGTGTGGCAGAGCACGTGGTCGGGATGTGGGCAAGGAGCTGAGGAAAGTATTACAGCAAGCGCCGCCAAACGGGGAGGGCCCTGCTGCCGGCTCACTTTCCCCTGCTGTGAACAGGGGGCTTAGACACAGGATCCGAGGCAGTGGCCTCTCTCAAGATTTGGCGACTGTGATCAGGAGGCAGAAAGGCCGTATGTCACAGCCTGGCACGACGCACAAAATCAAAGTGAGCCTCGTGAGACAGTTTACTCTTACTATCCAGGCTGTGTGCTCTTCTGTTTTATCACCATCATCGTCATTAACTTCTGATTTACTCAGAGTGCTGATTACTCATTTCAAGATCCACCAGTGGGTCACTACCTACAGTTTGAAAAACATTGATCTCAGCATCCTTCCTGCCCAGTGGTCCAGGAGTGGCTGTGAGGCCCCCTCGGTTCATAAAGTATTTTCACTTTTAGGATCCTGGCAGGGGACTGTTCACCCCACCGCTACTTTAATTTGGAAAGCTGCCTAAGAGGGCGAGGTGGGTCCACCAGCCTCCTGCCCGCACTGTCAGAAGATCACAGCTGCAGGGCTGGCTCCCGGGTGGGTCTGAGATCCAAACAGAAGGGAAAAGAGCTACCGCAAGACGTTTCCACCACCCTTTCTTCCCTGCCCCACCCCCTCACTCCATCCGCAGCTCTGAGAAGTCTCCACTTGGCAACCAGTTCACTTGCCAGGCTGGCTTCAGATGCCACCAGCCCTGGCAGTGGGGGGTGGGGGGATGGGAGGACGAAGGGTAGTTGAGGCCCCAGCTGGGTTTGGCCCCGACCCCTCACCAGGGGCCAACTCTCCCCTCCGCTGCATAGGGGACGGCTCTTGCATGTGCCAACCACTTTGCCTACAGGCCTGGCATTTGGGCTTAGCAGAGGGTGGGTACAGGGGTCAGAGTCCCCACTGCCACTCCCACCCAGCCTCGTCCAAGTCCCTCTGCCATCTGGGGTCTCTGAGGCCTTTGGAGAGATTGGGGAAACCTAGGGTGGGGTGTGGCACCGAATCATAACCAAATTATCAACATAGAACATTGGAGCCAAAAGGGACCATAGAAGTGGAATCCAACCCCCTCATTTTATCAATGTGGAAACTGAGGCCCAGAGAGGGGGAGGAACTCACCCAAGGTCATGCAGGAGTTAGTCTCAGGGTGAGTGCTGGAGACTCAGGTCTCCTAACTCCAAACCCAGGGCCCTTTCTTTTCACTGCTCCGTGTTGGGGGTCTGTTAGGGAAGGGGGCTTAGAGAAGCGTCCTGTCCGGGAGGCGTGCTGTGATTCTGCCAGCCTCCTCCTGGGGCCCTGCTTCGGTCTGCACAGCTGGGCTGGGGAACCAGGGTGCGGGCAGGGGATGTCCTGCAGCCCTTCCGGCTCTGAGCCTGTGCCTCCCTGGCCTCTCCTTTCTGTGTGTATGGGGTTGGGGTCCCTCCCCACCTGGAAGAGTGACAGGAGCAGGATAAAACCCGTGAGAACCTGTTTTCTCCCAGGAACTTGCTGCTTCCCCAGGGCCTCAGGATTAGGAGACTGGCTTCTAGTCCTTTCTTTCTGGAGACACAGAATATGGCAGAGGTCCCTCCCCCTCCCCCTCCCCCTTCCTTTCCCCAGAGTCACCCTGGCTTCCTGGGCCCTCGAAACACACTTTGTCTTCTCAGTTCGATTTCATCTTCCTCTGTGGGTGTCTGGGCTCCAACTGGACCCACACTTCTTGCGGGGACAGGGCTGAGATCTATGTCTGCCATCAGGGACTCTTACAGTGGGAGGGGCTGTACGTCCTGGGTGAGACCTGGGGCTCTCCATGTAAAGCACCGGGTACAAATCCCCCCTGCTGGCCTGCTGGTGGCCGTGGGAGTGGCTTATTTAGCCTCTCTGGGCTCGGAGTCCTCATCTGTGCACTGAGGGTAATCGCCATCACTTTGAAAATTAAATGAAGGGCTATATGTGACACTCTCAGGGCTGAGGCCGGGACATAGCAGGCACTCGATAATTATGTGTTGCATGGATACAGTAATCTGTTTCTCCTCCACCTGGCACGAGCACCCCTGGGAAGGGAAGGAGAGAAGTCACATTGTTGGGCCTGGAACTGTGCGAAGGGCTTTACCTGCCTTATCCCAAAGTGCCAAACAGGGACCCCGTGAGATAGACGTGTCCGTGGCCTCATTTCCCAGACAGGACGCCTGCGGCTTGGAGAGTGAAGGGACTTGCCTTGGTCACAGCCAGAGGAGAGGGAATCAAACCCCGGTCTCGCTGTCCACTACTGAGGGAGGGTCCTCTGGGGAGGCCCCCTTCCCTCTCCCCTCAGACGGACACCCAACTGGTCTTTTTTCAAGTCCCAACTAAAGAGATTTCCCGAAGTTGAACAGCTCTAATCGTTGGGCTCCCCCTCCTTCTAGTGAAACTATATAATGTCAGTGTGGGTTCTTTCCAGCCACGGAGCTGACTCTGAATAATTAGGCAGAATGAAAATGGAGGCAGAGGGACTGATTGGAACAGCCTGCTGATGGCGGAGTGGCTGGGACAGAGGGAAGCCACATGCCCGGCCTTCAGAGAGCAGCAGTGCTCCCAGGGACATGCCTCCCAGGCCGCGTGGCTTCTGCGCCTTTGGCCGTTTGTCCTGAAAGAGATGCGTTCGGGGTTAGGAGTGTGTGAGCTGAGTCTTGAGAGGCACACAGACGGGTTCCAGCCCTGACCCCAGCACTTCCCTGGCCGAGTTTGGGGACCACCTCGCCAGGATGTGGCCGCCAGCTGCTGTAACTCTCAGTGCCCGTCCCCCTCCCTGCGTGTCTCTCATCAGGGTTCAATTCCTGGAAAAGAGAGTTGGGTTGCCTAGTTTGGGCCCCAGGCCTGACCCTGGGTAGGAGAAGCAGGACCGTGTGACTGGCAGTTCCACCATGACCAAATGGAGTGGGGGAGGGGTAGATCCTTGCAAGGGACTGAGTGTTTGTGTCCCCCCTCCCTCAAATGCATATGTTGAAATCCTAGCCCCCAAGGTGATGGTATTAGGAGGAGCAGCCTTTGAGAGGTGATTAGGTCGTGAGGGTGAATCCCTGATGAGTGCGATTAGTGCCCTTGTAAGGGAGACCCAGACCAGGCCCAGTGGCTCATGCCTGTAATCACAGGAGTTTGGAAGGCCGAGGTGAGAGGATCACTTGATCCCAGGAGTTCAAGATCAACTTGGGAAGCATAGTGAGACCCTGTCTCTACAAAAAATAAAAAAATTAGCTAGATGTGGTGGTGCATTCTTGTAGTCCCAGCTACTCAGGAGGCTGAGGCAGGAGGATCGCTTGAGCCCACAAGTCAAGGCTGCAGCGAGCTATGATTGCACTACTAAACTCCAGCGTGGACAACAGAGTCTCTAAAAGCAAAACAAAATGAAATAAAATAGAAAAGCCCAAGAGAGCTCCCTCACTCCTTCAGCCACATGAGGACACAGTGGGAAGACTGCCGTCCATGAGGGCTGTTGCCAGCACCTTGATCTTGGATTTCCAGCCTCCAGAGCTGCGAGCGTGAGAAATTAACTTCTATTATTATAAGCCACCCAGTTTAAGGTAATTGTTACAGCAGCCTGAACAGACCCAGGCAATCCCCAAGGGAAGAGGTTGCTATGACCAGAGCAGAGTGAGATGCCAGAGAGGCAAACCCATCTGCCCTAGTCGTGGCCTCCCTGGAAACCAGTCTCCCTTTCCCTGCTTTCCTTCTCCCTTCCTTCCTCTTTCCTTCCTCCCTCAGACCTTAGCTGCCTGCCCTGTTTCAGGCACAATGCTAGGCCCAGTGCCAGCCCTGGGGAACTCATTTAATGCAGATCAGCACACACTGCTAGTCTTCCATGGCAAGCCCAGAACAGGCATTGCCAATCGATCCCAGCACACTTTTACTCAGAGCCTCGGCTTGACCTAGAGATTAGAACTCCGAGCTGCCAGTTCTCATCAGCTGGAGCCAGTTCAAAATATGGAAACTTTTTGCTGTGCCGGCCAAAACATTCCTCTTTCCCATAACACTTCTGACATTTAAAAACAGCAGAATTCCCCTTCGTCCATCCCCAGAGAAATTTCTTCTCCTTGGGGAAAAATGGCATTGGTACCTTCAACTCCTGACCCCGGCTGAGTCGCTTGTGGTTAAGACTGGAGCTCGGTCCCTGCAGACAACAAGACCACAGGAGCCCTTCCCCCGCCAGCGCACCTTTCTGGGCCTCAGGTTTTGAATGAATTTTCTATGACCACTGTAACAAATTATTGCATGCTTAGTGGCTTGAAATAAGACAAATTCCTTGTCTTACAATTTTGGAGATCAGATGTCTAAAATGAATCTTACATGGATGTCATGTTGTATTGTACGTGGAAAAGAAAAAGAAAAAATAGATAGGAAATTATATATATATATATTTTTTTTTTTTGAGACAGAGTCTCACTCTGTTGCCCAGGATAGAGTGCCGTGGCGTCAGCCTAGCTCACAGCAACCTCAAACTCCTGGGCTCAGGCGATCCTTCTGCCTCAGCCTCCCGAGCAGCTGGGACTACAGGCATGCGCCACCATGCCCGGCTAATTTTTTCTATATGTATTTTTAGTTGTCCAGCTAATTTCTTTCTATTTTTTTAGTAGAGACGGGGTCTCACTCTTGCTCAGGCTGGTCTTGAACTCCTGAGCTCAAACGAAGGATCCACCTGCCTCAGCCTCCCAGCATGCTAGGATTACAGGCGTGAACCACCATGCCCAGCCAAAAATTATACATTTTTAAAAAATGAATCTTACAGAGCTAAAATCAAACTGCTGTCAGGGTTGTGTTCTTTCTGGAGGCTGCAGGTGAGAATCTGTCTCCTTGCCCTCTCTAGCTTCTAGAGGCCACCCGCACTCCTTGACTGGCAGCCGCGTCCCCCATTTGTGGGGCCTCTGCTTCCGTGGTCACATCTCCTGACTCTGACACTCCACCTCCCTCTTACTATGGCCTTTGTGATTACATCACTTCACAGATCATCCAGAAGACTCTCTCAATCTCCAGATCCTTAACAAAATCCTACCTGTAAAGTTTCTTGTAAGGTTCCAATCCAGGGATTGGAACATGACATGTTTGGGACCATTATTTTATCTCCCACGGGTTCCTTACCTGTGAAGTAGGGGTATTGATACCCTTCTTTGTGGGCTTGTGGGGAAGATTATGTACGATGATTCATGGGAAGCATTTAGCAGAGTGCCTGGCGTAAGAAAAGCGTTTGATATTGTGCATTTCATGGGTGACTTCAACATTAATGAGAGCGGTTGTTGGAAACAGCCCAGAGCCCTGACCTCAACCCTTGGCTCTGCGTGCCATCTCTGCTCAGCCTCCTGGGCACCCTCTAGGTCTAGCTGTGGCGATGAGAGAGTGAAATTGCTGCAAAATGTGAAGTTTGGGCCAGGTGTGATGGCTCACACCTGTAATCCTAGCACATTGGGAGGCTGAGGTGGGAGCCTTGCTTGAGGACAGGAGTTTAAGACCAGCCTGGGCAACTTAGCAAGACCCCATTTCTACAAAAAATAAGAAAAATAACTGGGTGTGGTGTCGTGCACCTATAGACCCAGCTACTTAGGAGGCTGAGGCAGGAGGATGACTGGAGCCCAGAAGTTGGAGGCTGCAGTGAGCTACAATGATGTCATTGCATTCTAGCCTGGGAAACAGAGCAAGACCTTGTCTCAAAAAAAAAAAAAAATGACTTTGTACTTAGTGTGCTTTCTAGGCTCTCTTCTGCAACTCCCCACGCAGATCTCCCAGCGTTTTATAGAGACCCCTTATTTCCGAGACGACTGGTTCCAGCACAAGCAGCTTCGGAACAAGCTAGCTAGGGAGCTTGTTGGAATTGCACGTGCTCAGCCCCTCCCCAGAGTAAAGCAGAAACTGCAGGGTGGGGCCCATCCATCTGGTTTTGAAGGAGCCCTCAGGGGATTCTAGAACACCCTTAAGTGGGAAAACCCCTGGATGTCCGCAATCTTCTGAAGCAATCCCACCTGCAAGGCAGATACTGGGGCATTAGCTCCATTTCTCAGGTGAAGGTATTAAGGCTGGAGAGGTAAGCGGCTTGCCTAAGGCCATGCAGGTGGGTGGTAGAGCTTGCCTTGGAAGCTGGGCAAAGTCGGTGCTTTTGCCACATCACTATGCACTCCACCTTGGGCACCTCCCTTCCCAGTGCCACCTTGACACAGGGCCCAGGTCCAGGTGCTGCCGGGGAAGCCCCACCCCGTTGTTCCTAGGACACAGCCCAAGCCCAGGGACCTCTCCCTCCTCACCTGGGCAGGGCCCTGCATTTACCTAGCAGGCTGAGGGCCAGATAACTAATTTATACAGAAGTGTAAATGGCTGATAAGGACTTCAGGGCCACCTATTCCTCCTAAGGGGATGTTCCTGGTAACCAGGCAGGAATGTAGCACCTTGTCAGGAATGTCCTTTGATGGGAAGGCTGTGGGTCTCCTGAGCCTGGGAGGGGGGGATGATGTCATGGAAACAGCCCAGGACACTACTGAGGCTGGGACATCACCGCCTATGGGACCGAGGGCAAGTCACTTCTTTTCCCCAAGCCTTCCTTCTCTCACCTGTAAATGGGCATAATTCCTCCCTCCGTGGGGAGACTTACGTGAGCTGGCCTCTGTCACATGGTCCTCTCCTTCCCAAGTCACCCTGGCTGGCTGCTGAAAGCTGAGCCCACGCAGGGCAGTCACCCAGGCTACAAAGCAGGGAGGACCCTTTTCCTTCCTAGCAGAGCACCCATCTGTGCCACCTGCCAAAGGACGGACTGCCCGGGGTCGGAGTGCCTGGCGAGACCCTGCTTCTGGAAGCTGGTGCAGCCCTGAGCTCCCAGCCCTGTGGGGGGTGGGGGCTGGGACTGGGCTGGGACTCAGGGGTGCACGTGGCTTTGCCACTGACTTGCTGTGTGACCCAGACAATTCTCAGTCCCTCTCTGGGCCTGAAGCCTGGCCCGGAAAACCAGGGTGAGATGTAGGGATGTGTGAAGGCCCCTCCCACGCTAGCTGGACGGGGGATATGGTAATGAAGCACTTTTGCTGGAGTTGTTTCCTGCTGAGGGCCCTCTAGGATGTGCTAATGGGCTAATGGGCTGCTTTTCTCCCCTGCAGGACTGTAAGTTCGTCCAGGGCAGGCCAGTGTCTGTGCCTCCTCTTCTGCCTTCGGCCCTGCGCCCAGCCCGAGCGCTGCACGTCACGTGCTCAGCGAAGACCCTCGCTCTGCTCCGGCAGTACTTTGCTTACAACTGTCAGGTAGACAAACGCGGTCTCAGTCAGGTAAACACCTGTGCCCAGCAGGAGAAACTTCCAGGAGATGACAGAGCAAGCTTTCTAGAACATGCCTCTGTTCAACCCTCAACCCCTCCAGAACGAGGTCCACACTGCCAGTCACCAAGCCCTACAAACCTGGCCTCGGGCACCTTTCCAGCCTCATCTTCCTTCTGGGCTCTGGGCCTTTGCTCAGGCTGGTCCCCTGGGCTCCCCCTGGAATGCTGTTCCCTCTTCAGCTCAGGTGTCACCTCCTCCAGGAAGCCTTCCCAGAGGCCACCTCCTGCAAACACACAGAGTTTTCTCCTCCCCCACGCTTCTCCCCCTTGGTCCAGTGAGCCCTCCCTGTCTGATCTGCCCAGTGGCTCTCATTGTTCCTAGCGCAGTGCCTGGCACACCCATAAATGGGTGTCAGATCCACTGGAATTACAGTCTAAGGGGAAAGACAGTGGGGGGTGGGTGGAGAGGGAGATAAAAGGGCCATGAGACTTTTCCCAGAGACAGGGGCCGCAGCTGGAAGTGTCTCTTCCCCAGGAAGGCCGGCAGATGGCAAACAGCTGGTGGCCAGGGGTAGCTGTGACTCACTCACTCCCCGGGTGGGCGGGGGATGCACAGACAGGCTGAGTCAGGAGTCCAAAGCCCACAGGAATTTTGATAAGGATAACACAAGCTCTGGAATATTTCTAGAATGCAGGGGGTTAAGGGTGCGGGGAGCTGGGTCAGGACAAAACTGCCTAATTATGTTACTTATTTATTTTTTTGCCTGGATAAAGCATTCACATGGTACAACATTCAAAAGGTGCAAAGGTGACTACAGGAAGATGCCCTCCACCCTATGCCGTTCCTGCCGCCCTTCCCGGAAGCAGCCTGTGTTTCTAGTTGCTTGTATTTATGTCCTCTCTGTGTTCCTTTTTCCACTTTTTAACACACGGAAGCATGTTCTTCACTTTTCTTTTTCAGAGATGGGGTCTCACTATGTTGCCCAGGCTGGTCTCAAACTCCTGGGCTCAGGTGATCGCCCTGCCTCAGCCTCCAGAGTAGCTGGGACTGCAGGCATGAACCACTGCACCCAACACTTCGGTTTTTTCCCCTCCACATATCTTGGAGAATGCTATAGTCTGAGTGTTTTTGCCCTCCCCCCAAATTTATATGTTGAAACTTACCCCCCAGTGTGACAGTATGAAGGGCTGGGACTTCTGGGAGGTGATTAGGTCATGAGGGCTCTGCTCTCACGGATGGGATCAGTGCCCTTGTGAAAGAGGCCTGACGGAGCTTGTTAGCCCCTTGTCCCTTCCACCAAGTGAGGACACGCAGACGGCACCATCTATGAGGAACAGACCATCACCAGACACCAGATCTGCTGGTGCCTTGATCTTGGACTTCCAGCCTCCAGAACTGTGGGCAATACATTTCTATCGTTTATAAATGACCCAGCGTAAGGTATTTCGTTACAGCAGCCTGAACAGACTAAGACAGAAAGCGTTACATATTAGCACATGAAGCTTTCTCATTTTTCTCTTTGACTGCATTTAGGGCTGCCAGGTAAAATACAGGATGCCCAGTTAAATTTGTATTATTTGAGTTTCTAACACACGACAAATAATTTTTTAGTATAAGTTTTTCCCATGCACAATATTTGGGACATACTTAAGAACTATTTGTTGTTTTCTTTTTTTTTTTTTTGAGACAGAGTCTCACTCTGTTGTCCGGGCTAGAGTGCCGTGGCGTCAGCCTAGCTCACAGCAACCTCAAACTCCTGGGCTCAAGCGATCCTCCTGCCTCAGCCTCCCAAGTAGCTGGCACTACAGGCATGCACCACTATGCCTGGCTAATTTTTTCTACGTATTTTTAGCTGGCCAATTAATTTCTATCTATTTTTGGTAGAGACGGGGGTCTCGCTCTTGCTCAGGCTGGTTTTGAACTCCTGACCTTGAGCGATCCTCCTGCCTCGGCCTCCCAGAGTGCTAGGATTACAGGTGTGAGCCACCGCACCCTGCCACTATTTGTTGTTTTTCTGAAGTTCAGATTTAACCAGGTGTGCTGTATTTTTATTTGTTAACTCTAGCACGCTCGTTGCTTTATACGGGAACTCCCTACATTTCAGGCTTTGGGGCCTTCAGGAACTGGGTGCCTGGGCCTGGTGGGCATCTATCACGGCGCCACGGTTTGGGGCCGGTGCTGGATTTCCACCTGCAGCCGCAGTTACTGCAGTAAGAAGTGAAAGGGCCTCGGTCACCCTGTCCACCTGCCTCGTGTGAGGCCCCGAGAAGGGAGTGACTCACCTAAGATCATACAGCGAGTCAGGGGCGGGGCCGGGCCTGGCCCTGGTCTCCTGCCTCTCGGCCAGGTTTTTTCTCACACTGCTCAGCCAGGTGCCCGGGGATCGCCAGCCACTGTTCTGCAGCCTAAGCTTCCGGAACACGCACAGGCACTCGGGAGCCAGAGCAAAGGGCTCCAAGTTCTGTGGGGACAGGCTGGCCCCCAGGACACCTGTGGCCAACCTCCAGAAGGCCAGGCCGAGGGTGCTCATAATAATAACAGTAGCAGCTCCGCTGTTGGATGCTCACGCTGTGCTGGGTACTTTGTGTCATTTGTCCCTTTGGAGCGTGACACAGGGCCCTGCACAGACAAACCTGATCAGTCCCGTTTCCCTGAGCCAGACACTGAGGCCTCAGAAGGGACATATTATTTTGTTATTTGCCAAGATCCTGGATCGGGAAGTGGCAGTGCTGGAATTTCACCCCGAATATGTTTGACACCAAGGCTCAAACTCTTCCTGCTGGGATTATTAACCTTATCAACAGATTTGTGCCATTTCTCAAGTGAGAAAACTGAGTCCTTGTGACAAACCCTCTGCCTGTGAGGCCCAAAGCAGAGGCAAACTTCCTGTCCCTCAGCCTACAGGGTGAAGGCCAAGGGCTCGTTGGTCCCTCGTGTGACCTTTGATGCCCACGGCTACCCTGCCCTTGCCTTCTTCTCCCTGCTGGTCTCCGGCTGTTCTGGCTGTCTCCCCGGCAGGCCAGCCCCTTTCCTTGCCCTCACACCTGCACACTTTCGTGCTTTGGGTCAAGGGGGGAAAATCCAGTGGAAGAACCAGTTCTTAATATCAGCTTAGTAATTCACTTGCTGTGTGACCATGGGCAAGTCACTTGCCCTCTCTGAGTCACTCTTTGCTCAGCTGTAAAGTGGGAAAGGTACACTTAAGTCTCAGCCTAGCACCCATTGACTGATTAATATGCGTTGGTTGAAGAAAGGAAGGGGGATATTTATTGTGCCAGACTCTGTGAGAGATGCCAAGAACACTGGAGACCCAGGGGACGCAGTTGCTGCTTTCCTGGAGATTTTTCTCAAAGTGGAGAGTGTGGTTAATTGCAGCAGGAGGTTGAGTAGCGGGTGCTTTGTGAGTGTGGGCAGGATTCCTCCTGAGCGGAAGACAAGGGCTTCCAGCCAGGAATGGGGATGAGGAATTACCCTAATTTCATGGAAGGAAGCGGAAAGGAGATTTGCCCTGGGTCACTCAGCTGTAAGTAGTGAGGCTGGGATTCGAACCCAAGGTCTGCTTCTACAGGCCACCCTGCTTCTCTTTGGCATCCCCAGTGCTTAGCAGAGGGCCTGGCACCTAGTGGACGGTGGGTTGGGAAGAAGTTGGAGCAGGCTGGTGAAAGCGAGACTGGAGGCCCTAGAGAAGGCAGGGGAAGGACCGGCCTTTTATGGCCCAGCCCTTGGCTGGGTCCCACCCTCAGGTGTGCCCCTGGACAGGTGTGTCCACACAGAACCTGGCTGGGCCTCTCTCTGCAACTGTCTGTGCGCTGGGTCCTTCCAGATCTTCTCAACCTCCCAGCAGCCCCCATTACAAAAGGAGCTGGTGGGAGCAGGGAGGGGTGGAGAGGGGGGAAGGGAAGGGGTGGTGAGGGGTGGGGGAGGGGAATGGGTGGAGTGGGGGAGGGGTGGGGGAGGGGAATGGGTGGGGCGGGGAGGGGTGGGGTGGGGAGGGGGGAAGGGAAGGGGTGGGGGGAAGGGAAGGGGTGGGGTGGGAGAAGGCGGGTCAAGGAACTGAACTAGAGGTCCACTCAACAATTCCTTCAAGTCTGTCTTGTTTCTTTAAGAGACCTCGTGAATTTTGCATTCCACTCCCTAATGCATTTGTGTTTGTTTTAATATAACCCAGTTCCCTCCCCTCCTGCCAGTAAAGAGTCGGAGTCTGCAGTGAGCATCCACTGCACCATTCCCAGCAGGTCCTTGGCTCCAGCACAGCAGGGTCCCCGCCCCGGCCCAGGCCCAGGTGAAGGGCCCACAGGCACCCTCTTCCCTCCCCACCCTGTCACACCCTCCTCCCTGCTCAGAGCTTAGCCTCCCCCATGCCACTAAAGTCCTCTGCGCTGACGTCCCTATGTCACCCATCTCTCTGCATCGCTGTCGTCTGTTTCTGTGGCTACCTTTGCCACTTGGGCAGGCCGGGCCCTGCGGACTCTGCAGAGGACATGGCAGATCCCCTGCCCTCGAAGGCCACGCCAAGCATGCGCAGTTCCTAGCACGTGATAATGAGCGTCTGAGAGGAGACCCTAGAATGCTGATTGGGCAGATAAGGCCTGGGAGGAGAGAACAGGTGGCCTGGGCGGAGGAGGGGGCTGGGATGGGAAGGGCCCTGGGCTGGGGCACCCACTACCCCTCCCCCATGGACAACTTGCCTTTTGATGGAAAGCTCCCTCCCCCGCCCCCATCAGAGCCAGGATGTCTGCCTGGCCCCCAGACACCCCCTCAGACCTCTCCTGGGCTGTGGTTTTAGCAAATGATCTGGATCCTTCCAGAGCTTGAGAGAGGAGGCCTCCACCCCTTCCTTAGTGGTGTTAAGAAATGCTCCGCATTCCTGGGCTGAGTGGGCCCTTCCTCCTGCTCAGCACAGGGACAGACCCAGAGCAGCAAGATGAAGTCCGAACCCAACACCCCTCCCAGGCTCCCAGGCTCCCCGCTGCCAGGGCCACCTGGGGGCTGGCGGGTGAGGTCGACCCCTCCCACTCCGGGGGACGGAGGCCCTGGGAGCCCAGAGTGTCCAGTCCTCACAGCTGCCCAGAGGCCCCTGCCAGGTTCCATGCCCCGCCTGGGCTGGCACGGACGAGGAGGTGCTACGAGGGTTTACTGAGTGGCCAAGCGAGGGGGACATCAGAGAGGGCCTCTAGGAGGGGCCGCATCTGTGCTGTGTGAACCGTGACAGGGTGCACGGGCGGCGCTGCTGTGGCCAGCTACGAGGACAGGTGTAAACAGGAATGTACTCCTCGCACGGCCCTGCAATGGCACTCCCACCTCATTCCCATTTCACAGATGAAGGGGCCAAAGCCCAGAGAGGGTAAGTGACCTGTCCAGGGGCACACAGCAGATTAGCGTAGGGGCCAGTATTTGGACTCCAGAGTCCCTGCTTTGCCTGCCTCCGGGGAGGGAGGAGCGGAAGGCGTGGTGGGGGCACAGAACGTGAGATGCTGGAGGAAAGTCAGAAGGCCCAAGGCCCTGGGGCTGCCTGGTGGGGGAGGGGTGGGGCACAGGATCCTGCTTTCTCTGTGCTGTCTGCCAGACTCCCAGGTAGGGTGTCCTTGGGAGTCACAGATACACCGAAAACAACAGGACTAGCAGACTTGTGAAGCCCCCAGCAGTAAGGTCGTGGGATGACCCTCTCAAACGGCCAGGGAGGTGGAGGGCCGCTAGCTCAGTTAACCCCCGAAGTGGGAGGGCAGACAGGGAGCAGCAGGGACACTGGGCCCAGGGGTCAGGGAGTCCTGAGCCTTCCCAGTCCCCAAACCCACTCTGCAAACAGTGAGACCCCGGGCTGTTCCCCTGGGCACTCTGAGCCTCAGATAACAATCCCCGGCCACCTGGAGTGTCGGTGGCCCCTTCACTCAGCCTGGCTGGTGCTACCTCTGTGACTCGCCCCAGTTACGCCCTGGGCACCCCGTTCTGCAGCTGGTTCCTGGAAAAACGATGGAGCCAAGTCTTTACATCCGAGTGGCTCTTCACAGCCTGCAAAGTGCATTTATGGACCCGGTTCAATTTGATCCTCACGTGAACCCAGAGGAAGGGTGGGCACGCTCTGTTACCCGTGTAAAGATGAGGAAGCCAGGCACTGAGTTAAGGGTGTCCGTCCATCCTTGAGGAACAGCCATGACCACTGGGCTTGGTCTTTGACTCCCTGTCCAGTGCTCTCTTTACCTCCCTCTCGAAAGCATACATTTACATGCATCCAGCGTCAGTCATCTTCGCTGTCTTTTCCCAGAATGCTAATAATAATAATAATGACAATACCTACTTTTTTTTTTTTGAGACAGAGTCTCACTCCGTTGCCTGGGAATAGAGTGTCATGGCGTCAACCCAGCTCACAGCAATCTTCAACTCCTGGGCTTAAGTGATCCTCCTGCCTCAGCCTCCTGAGTAGCTGGGACT
>VBSM01003169.1:27854944-27868985 GCA_008086735.1 Cheirogaleus medius | reverse complement strand
GATGGGGTCTCGCTCTTGCTCAGGCTGGTTTCGAACTCCTGAGCTCAAATGATTTGCGCACCTCGGCCTCCCAGAGTGCTAGGATTACAGGCGTGAGCCACCACGCCCGGCCTAAAATGTACTATTTTAATCATTTTTAACTGTTTCAGTGTTTTGTGGCATTAAGCACATTCACATTGTTGTGCGACCATCACCACCATCTATCTTCAGGAATGTTTTCAGATTACAAAACTGAAATTCTGTGTCCAGGAAACAATAAATCCCCAATCCTCCCTCCCCCAACCCCCGAAACCAGCATTTTACTTTCTGTCTCTATGAATTTGCCTGCTCTAAGGGCTTCATATATGTGGAATCATACAGTCCCTGTCCTTTCGTGACCGGCTGATTTCACTTAGCATAACACGTTGCAGCGTGCGTCAGAACTGCCTTCTTTCTAAGGCTGAATAACATTTCATTGCATGGATATGCCGCATTTTGTTTAGCCATTCATCGGGCAGTATATACCTGGGTTGCTTCCACCTTTGGGCGATTGTGAATAATGCTGCTATGAACATGGGTGTGCTAATATCTGTTCACGTCCCTGCTTTCAGATCTTTTGGGTGTATACTCAGAAGTTGGAGACCATGCTTAACCCCACCCTCCTGCCTCTTAGCAGAAGCCCCTCGGTGCTTTGTGGGCTGATGTTCAGCGAGGACTCCCTGGAGTGACTCGGGCAGGGGCTGTTGTGGGGAAGCTGGTGTGATCAGAGGAGGAGCTCCTGCCCATCACCCCTCATACGTGACACACACAGAGACCGGTTTCCTATCAGCCACCTCATCTAGGCACGGAGGAGCGCAGGGCTCCCACCTGCCTTGATGTGATGTTGCAGGAGTGTGAGCGAGCCAGAGTCCCCGGGCTCCAATCTGGCCTTGATGCTGCCTGGCCTGGTGGCTTTGCCTAAGTTTCTCAGTTCCTCCCCCCGCCCCCTCCTGGTGCCTTATTTGCTCAACTGCTCAGTGGGGTATGGTCATCTCACCCACCCAGTGTCTTCTTGCACAGGACACATGAGCAGAACGTGGGAAGGGCCTACGACAGTGCCCGGGACACAGCGGGCACGCACAGACATCGGCTATGATTCCAGGCGGAGCAGAGCCCCGTGAGAAGTGGCAAGAAGAGCACCAAGGCCCCTGGCGGAGACTTAACACACCTTAAAGTCTCAGCTCTGCCACTTCTGTGTGACCTTGGGCAAGTGACCTCACCTCTCTGAGCCTGGGTTTCCTCATCATTCCGAGATGAGTGTGTCTCCCCTGCTTCCCTCCAAGGGAGGAGCGGCAGAGAGACCTGATGTCTAAGGTGCTGCTCTAGAGCACCCCTTGCTGCCTGTGTCCCTGGCTCATGGGGGACAGGGCCAGCGTCTCACACTTCACACTTCCCCAGAGCCCCTCAACGGCCACTTGACGTCTCACCAGTGGCGCTTCTGAACCCCAGTGCTCTGTCCCTAGCTGTTTGCTGTTGCCAGAGCAGAACCCCAACATCAGGGACTGTCTTGGCTGACATAGGGAGAAGCCCAGGCAGAGCTGGGTGCAGGAATCTGGATGACACTGTCAGGACCCCTCTCTGTCTCAGCCCTGCTTTCCTCTGTGCAGGGTTTATTTTCAGGCAGGTTCTCCCTACGTGATGGCAAAGATGACCACCGGCTGCTCCAGGCTCATATCAACCAGTTAGCAATGGAGGTGGGAAGAGAGCTGCTTTCTCTAAAGTGTCCCAGCAAACATCCTGGGGCTATGTCCCACCTTGATCTCGAGACCATCAGGGAACATAGTCCTGGGATCCTGACTGGTTAGGTCTGAGTCTTGCCCACTCCAGACCCTGGAAATGGGGTCGGCCTTACCTGACCCATGGGGGACTGAGAATGGGAGGCTGGGGGCTCCCCAAAGGACAATCCCTGTGCTGCAAGGCAGTGCCACACACGGCGGAGACCTGGCGATGGGCACAGGAGAGGAAGCAGGCTGCAGCCTTGGTGTTCTTCCTTCTCACCTTTCTCCAGGCGAATGGGAGCCTCCAGTGTAGAGACCATGGGCTCCAGGGGAGGAAGAACAGGAAGGCTGTCCAAGGCCCGAGGCATCCTGGGACAGTTGGGGCAGTCTGGGAGTGGATTGGCAGGGTGGCCCAGGGCTAGTTGATACCCATGTAAGGCCTTAGGGTGAGGGGAGAGGTATTGCTCCTTAATGAGGTGTTCCTCCTTATTGGGGTTGGAGGACAAGCCCAGTGGGGAGGAGTGACTCACCCCGAGAGTCCCTGCATACCTGTGATGCTGAGGAAAGTCCATCCCGAGGGCTTGCAGATCGAGGTCATTTCCTTCCAGAGACCATGACTTCAGAGTGGCTGTGAGAATGTTTATGAACGGTCACTCCACTCAGAGGTGACCTTTGTTAGGGTTTGGAAGTTTTCCCCACCGATCTTAGAAGAAAACATGACTCTGGTTTTCCATGATAAACTCCAGCAGGTGTGGACAACAGTTTATACTTTGCATTTGGGCTTCTTGTTACTCTAGGCAAGGTCTCGACCCATGAGGTTAAAAATTAATTTTAAATTTTATTATATTCTTATTTGTTATATTTTATAAAATTTATTATATTTACATTTTAAATTAAAATTTTATGTCTCTAAGAAATAATACATTCCCATAATAAAAATTCAAAAGATACAGAAGGATGCACAGTGACAAGTGACTCTTGTCCTTGCCATATCCCCAACCCTTCAATTCCCCTCCCAGAGTTAACTATTTCTTACAAGTTTCTTATGTATCTTGCCAGAGATCATCTACACCAGGGGTTGGCAAACTTTTTCTGTAAAGGCCAGATAGTAAATATTTTAGGCTTTGCGGGCATTTGTTTCTGTCCCAGCTGCTCATCTCTGCTGCTGTAGCTTCGCAGACAATATGTTAACTAATGGCCGGTGCGGTGGCTCACGCCTGTAATCCTAGCACTACAGGAGGCCGAGGCGGGAGGATTGCTTGAGCTCAGGAGTTCGAGACAAGCCTTAGCAAGAGCGAGACCCTGTCTCTATTAAAATAGAAAAAATTAGCCAGTCAATAAAAATATAAAAGATTAGCCAGGTGTGGTGGCACACACCTATAGTCTCAGCTACTAGGGAGGCTGAGGCAGGAGGATTGCTTGAGCCCAGGAGTTTGAGGTTGCTGTGAGCTAGGCTGACGCCACGGCACTCTAACTGAGCAACAGAGCAAGACTCTGTCTCAAAAAAAAAAAAAGTTAACTAATGAGCATGGCTGTGTTCCAATGAAACTTTATTCACAGACACTGACATTTGAATTTCATATCATTGTCTTCTTTTGATATTTTCAACCATTTAAAATGTGAAAAACTTTTATTTTTTAGTAAAAACTAAAATAAATAAAAAAATAAAAATAAAAATGTAAAAACTATTTTTAGCTTGTGGGCTATACAAAAACCAGTGGTGGGCTGGATTTGGCCTGTTTACTGACCCCTGGTCTAGACATATGCAAACCCACAGCCTCCCTCCCTCCCACACACACACACACACACACATATTCTAAAATTTTATACAACATCCACAAAATTTTTCTGTGATTTCAATGTTAAGATATCAGGATGTTCCCTTGGGCAAGCAGAACATGAACAACAGCATGGCAATCCACATTTTAGGTTTTACAAGATTCCAAGGACTTGCAAATTTCCCACATTACCTAAGTTATGAAAATAATAAATTAATTTTCATTCATTTTGATTATAATTGGTGAATTGCCCATTCATGTTCTTAACCCCTTTATTTTAAATGGGCTTTTAATTCTCATTGATTTGGAAGAACTCTTTATATATTATTGATACCAAACTTCTGGTTAATTTCAAGCATATATTTTCCCCTAGTTTCCAATGCCTTTAGAACTTGACAAAATGATTTTGAAGTTTATTTGCAAGAAAAAAAATTCTGAAAGAAAAGATTAATGAGGGGGAAATTTTCCTCTTCAATATTAAAAAGTATTATCAGGCTACAATCATTAAACCATTTTTTCTTTTTCTTTCCCCTAAAAAATGTATCCTGCTAGCCTCTTTTTTTTTTTTTGAGACAGAGTCTCACTCTTTGCCCGGAGTAGAGTGCTGTGGCATCAGCCTAGCTCACAGCAACCTCAACGCCTGGGCTCAGGCAATCCTTCTGCCTCAGCCTCCCAAGTAGCTGGGACTACAGCCACGTGCCACCATGCCCGGCGAATTTTTTTTATATATATTTTTAGTTGGCCAATTAATTTCTTTCTATTTACAGTAGAGACGGGGTCTCACTCTTGCTCAAGCTGGTCTTGAACTCCTGACCTTGAGTGATCCTCCTGCCTCGGCCTCCCAGAGTGTTCAGATTACAGGCCCAGCCCCTGCTAGCCTTTTGAGAAAAGTGCCTGACACATAGATGCTCAACATTTCTAGTCAATGAACACTGAGTGAAGATTTTCCTGTATCACCCTCATCTTCTAAATGTGATTTGAAGTAGAATCTTAACATCAAATGTATAGGGATTACAAGGAAACAGAATCCAGGGCAAATTAAAGAAAAATTTTCTGCTAATAGGCATCATTTATTAAAGTCTGTTGTATGCTGGACATTTAGTAGGTGCTTTCCATACACCACCATACCAACGCCCACAATGGCCCTATAAAGGCCTTGGTATATTACAGGAGAGAAAACTGACCCTGCAACAGGTGAAATAACTTGTCCAAGGTCACATAGCAAATAAAAGGCAGAGCCAGGGCCAAGGTCAGCTTTTTCAGTGTGCTGGCTGCCTGACGGTATCATTCGTTAATGTTGGTATGATGTTTTTCTGTTTATAGATGTCTATTGTGTCACAAGTCATTTAAGACTCGTGGCAATCCTGTGAGGCAGGCAGGCAGGGCAGCCGTTGCTGTATACAGAAGACTTGATGAAACTAGGTTCCTGGAGGTCCCATGGTTCTAGTCACTGCACGCAGCCTGGCCCTGTGCCAAATGCCTCATAAACCTGAACTTGTTTAATCCTAGCAACAGTTCATGGAATTCTTCGGAGTTGAACAAAGTGAGATTCAAAGGGTAAAGTGATTTGCCTAAGGTTGGGCCACAAATAACTAGGAAAACCAGGATTTGAATCCAGATCTGTCGACCCCCAAAGTGATGCTCTTAACCACCAAGCATAATGGCTTGCAAAGATGAGAATCCCTGGTGTCTCCATTTCAGTAGCCCCTGGATCCTCACATCGGAGCTAGGAGGGTAGTGTTATTATTCCCATTTTACAGATGAGGACACAGAAGCTTAGAAAGGTGACACAGAGGCCGGGCGCAGTGGCTCACGCCTGTAATCCTAACACTCTGGAAGGCCGAGGCGGACAGATCGCTCGAGGTCAGGAGTTCGAAACCAGCCTGAGCAAGAGCGAGGCCTTGTCTCTACTAAAAATAGAAAGAAATTAATTGGCCAACTAAAAATATATAGAAAAAATTAGCCAGGCATGGTGGCGCATGCCTGTAGTCCCAGCTACTTGGGAGGCTGAGGCACTAGGATCACTTGAGCCCAGGAGTTTGAGGTTGCTGTGAGCTAGGCTGACACGATGGCACTGTAGCCAGGGCAACAGAGTGAGACTCTGCCTCAAAAAAAAAAAAAAAGAAAGGTGACACAGATTGCTCAAAGTCACGTAGTTAACAAGTGTTAGAGGCAGAACTTGAACCCCACACCCAGTAGCCAGACCTTGGCTCTCCTCCTCCTGGTGAAGTCGCGCCCTTTTCTCACATGGGCGGGCTATGTCTGCAGGTGGTAAGTTCTCTATGCTCCCCAAGACTACGAAAGCACCTGCACCTGGCAGGAATCGTGCAGAGGGAGGGAGAGGGTCAGCAGGAGGTCGGGCCAGATGGCCTCCCGCAATCCTTCACGCCTCAGCCTCCGCGATCCCAGTGCGTCGGCCTCACTTCAGCAGTCTCCACGGCCGTCCTCGTTCCTCCAGCTGTCGCAGTGGCAAAGTTCTTTCGGCCACAGCAGAAGCATCGCGGACTCCCCCAGCTCGCTCAGAACTGCAACCTGGCGGACCTGCGGCGCCTCCGCAGCCATTGGTTGTTGTGGGGGGCGTGGAATCGGGCTCGATTTGCATAACGCGCTCGATTGGCTCCTGGGACGGAAGTGGGCGGACTCAGGCAAATTCACCTGTCAGCGGGTGGGGCGCGCAGGACTTCCGGGCAGGAAGGGTGGAAGGGCTACCTGGCGGCGGCGAGGGAGGCCCGCTTCCTGTGGGTGGGGCAGAGGCCTGAAGCTCTAAGCCGCACTCACCGGAGCTCAGGCCGCGTAACGGCCTGGCTGTGAACGTGAATCTGCTGGAGCAGGACGAAACATAACAGATGGTTACCTCTGGGGGAGGGCAAATTTCCGTGGGGGGTGCGGGGGGCTAGGAGTGGGAGGGAGATTTTCATTGTAAAACCCTTATGCCCAAACTGAATCATGGGAGCCCTTTAAAACATAAATTTTAAAAAAAAATGTATATATATGTATATGCCAGGCACCGTGGCTCATTCCTGTAGCCCCAGCACTTTAGGAGGCCAAGGGAGTACGGTCATTTCAGGCCAGGAGTTTAAGCCCAGCATGGGCAACATAGTGAGACCCTGTCTCTACAAAAAATAAAAAATAAAATTAGCGGGCGTGGTGGTACACACCTGTAGTCTCAGCTACTCTGAAGTCTGAGGCAGGAGGATCGCTTGAGCCTAAGAGTTTGAGGCTGCAGTGAGCTATGATCACACCGCTGTACTCTACCCTGCGTGACAGAGCCTTTGTCTCTAAAAACAAAAAATTAAAATAGAAATTTAAATATATATACAGATATGTGTATAGATATAGATACAGACAGATCTTCTTTAAACACCATCAGACTTAGAAACTCCAAACTTAGCCTGGCATTCAAAAGCCCTCTGCAACTTGCCCTGGCTTCCTTCTCACGTGCCAGTCAACACTGAACCCAAAGCCACACCCACCTTTCCTGCCCCTGCCCCTAGACTTTGCCTTTGCCACTCACTCCACATGGGATTCTCTCTCTCATTACACACCACCTTTGAAGTTCTACCCAGCCTTCAGAGATTACTCAGAGGCCTCCTCCTCCCTGGCCCACAGTCAGAATTAATCTCTGCCTCCCCTGTACTTCTGGGGCACTTGGTTTGTACTTGGGTGAGAGCAATTGTCAAAGTGTCACCAACATGGTCTCCCACGGTCCCTTTTGGTTCTTCGGCTCAGCTCCATAGCTGTGGCCCGGTGTCAGTTACTGATTCCACAGGTATTTATTAAGAACCTATTCTTTGCCAGGGCTGTTCTAAGAACTGGAGATAGGGCAGGGAACCAACCCCGAAGTTCCTTCTCTCCTGGATTTTACGTTTTAGTGAAGACAAGGGGAAATGGATAAACCAACACAGTATGTAATTTGTCAGACAGTGACAAGAACATGAAGAAAACTAAAGCAGGGGAAGGGATCTGCCCTAGAAAGTGATGTTGGTTCTCATTTGGATTAGGGGTTTAGAGGTGGCTTCTATGTGGAGGTGAGATTTTAGGAGCAGCCTGAATGAAGTAAAGGAGGGTGTCATGCAGTGTCTGGGACAAGAGTGTTCCTGGCTGCGGGAGAGTGAGAGGGAATAGCTATATCCCCAGTCAATGCCCAGAAAATGGACATTGAATCAAACTGTACAGTGAAGGGGGAGAAGATGCCACTGGTCCAGAGTGAGTGAGAGAGGCATCTTATGTTCTCCAGGAGTGGCAAATCTGGCTTCCGCTCAGCTCAGGTGACTGAGCTGTAACCAGTAGCATAATGTTTGGATGCCACACCCAGTGAGCCAGACTTCTCTAGGCAGGCCGGTGGGATTTGGGGAAAGAGAACCTGATTCTGGGTTCAAGTCCTGGTTCTGGTCCCTGTCATTGTTACTTTAGGAGCCACTCTGTTTCCTTGACTCTCAGTTCCTACCCTATTAGTAGGATAAAAATGCCCACCTTGCTGGTGTGTTGTAGGAACCATATTAAGAGCCACCATTTCTCGAGTTCTCACCATGAACTTGACCCTGTGTTAAGCTTTTCCACATACTTTATCTCACTTTTCAAAACAACACTGTAAAGTGGGTCTGGTGGCTTATAGAGGTTTGATGACTTGCTGAAAGATGCATCGTCAATAGAATTCCATCAGCGTGCCATGAAGTCAATGTCATGACCAGCATTAAAATAAAACACTAAATAGATTAGAAGATATCAGAGTATTTTGAGAAAACTTTTTTCATGTATATGAGCATGTTTTTATTGTAAAATATATTTCTTGCAGTGAGTTGGGGGTAAAAATCAAAAACTAAAAACATGCCATTTTTGACACTGTGGTGGGTAAAGCACCCACCGCACAGTCTGGCACGAGTGGTTTGCACTGACTGTCGCTGCTGGAATGTACCCAATCGGGCAGCACACATGGAATTGCTCAGTGACCCTGAGCCCTTGGGCCGCCAGTGCCCATGCTGGACTGATTCCATCAACAGGGACAGCTGGATTGGTAGTTCTTATTACTCTCACTATTATTATTATTAAGGTCCTAAAAAAAACCATGCCGAGCCCTGATCTCTCTGTTACTTGGCTCTCAGGCCAATCTCTGAGCAGCCATCTCTATCTCAAGGCTAAAAAGCAGGAAAAGAGTTGCTAAAAAGGTGGGCACTGGAGCTAGACAGCCTGGGCTTGAGCCTGGCTCTGCCACCTACTAGCTCTGTGATCTTGGGCAAGTCACTCAACCTCTCTGTGTTTCAATGACCTCATTAGTAACATGGAGACTCTAAGGGGACCTACGTGGTGGGGCTGTTGTGAGGATGCAGGAGTGAATATATGGAAATGTTCTCAGAAAAATGTCTGTCCTGTCCTATGTGCTATAAAACTGTCAGCCACTATTGTCTTTCTAAAGGCCATGGGAAGCCACTGAAGGAGGGATGGTAAGCAGAGGAGGAATCTCCAGCCCCCTGGAAGCCACCTCAAATCTGGACGTCGGCAGTTGCAGGAGGCTACCTCTGTCCCCTGCATGGTGCTCCCAGCAGCTTGCTCCCTTTGCCCTGTCTTCACAAGGAGCCACCAGCTGCAAGCCTCTTGCCCCACTTGCCGGCACCTCCCTACCTTGCCCAATGGTGCTTTGTGGTTTTTGTCTCCATTTCCGTTGGTCGAATGACTTCGCAGTGGAAGAGCTTCTCTTGGGCAAGAGCAGAGCTTCCTCAATCACTGTTCTCTGCTGGCCGGGGCCTCTCCCTGGGTCTGGAGCCTCAGCATTGCTCAGAGCCTTCTCTTATCTCCAGCATCTTGCAAGTCACTCTTCCTCCTAGTTGGTCAAGATAACCATGTGCACATAAAGGCCTCTTGAGTTTGTAAAGTGCTTTCCCATGCGTTACCAGATGAGCTCCACCAAACCATACTTGTTAGTTAGATGGGGCATATCACATTATTGTCTCTCAATAGATGTGGAAACACTGAGGCCCAGAGTGGCCAAGTGACTAGCCTAAGATCACACAGCCATGCGGCAGAGTTGGGATACCAGTTCCAGCCCTCCTCTCTACCTAATAATAAAACACCATAACATCCACGGATGTGGCACCTATTGTGTGCCAGGTTTTTAACTACATAATCTCATTTAATTTCACCCAGCTAGTAGGTGGTGGAACTAAGATTCCAACCCAGGTGTTTGGGTGCCAGATCCAGGGTGCAGGCCCTTATATCTCAGCTGCTTTGCACTGGAGGTCAGGTTGCATTTGCTCCACATTGCTCAAATCCTGCAGCGTCACCCTGACTCCATCAGCGCGCAGCTGGGCTGGGCTGGGAAGATGGCTTTGGACCTTGGCTTCCGCATGTTGGAATGGATTTCACACATGGCCTGACCTCCCAGCAAGGGGTGCATCATGACCATAAAGTACTCTGCCACACAGAAATAATGTGAGGCCAAATGTTAAAATGCAACCCTGAAGGGAAGAGAGTTCCAGAGACCCTCCCACACCAAGTCAAACATTCCAAGTTCGGCCGTGGGTGCTGTGCTGGGTCACCCTGAGAAGAGGTCATGCTCGCTGTCACAGCATGTGTGTGGGATGAAGGACATGGTTACTGGTTCTCACCTTCAAATCTCCGTTTCCAGGGAACTGGAGAAGGCAAAGTTCATTCCACTTTTATTTATTTTTATTCTTTTTATAACAGCTTTATGGAGATACAATTCACATGCCATAAAATTCACCCTTTTGAAATGGACAATTCAGTGGCTTCGAGTATATTCACAGAGTTTTACAATCACCACAAGTTAATTCCAGAACATTTTCATCCCTCCCAAAAAGAAACCTCATACCCACTAGCAGTCACTCCCACTCCCTTCTGCCCCTGCCCCTGGCAACCACTACTCTACCTTCTGTTGCATTGAGCTGCCCATTCTGCACATCATATAAATGGAATTATCCAATATGTGGCTTTTTGGGGCTGACTTCTTTCATTTAGCATGATGTTTTCAAGGTTCACACATGTATTAGCGTGTGCCATCACTTCATTCCTTTTATTGTCAAATTACATTCCAATGTGTGGATATGTCACGCTCTGTTTATCTATTCATCAGTTCGTGGACATCTGAGTTGTTTCCGTTTTTTGGCTGCTATGAATGACACGGGCTATGAGCATATGAGAACATATGTGTACAAGTTTTTTGTGGGCATACGCTTTCGTCTCTCTTGGGTAGATACCGCGGAGTAGAATTTCTAGGTCATGTGGTAACTCTGTGTTTAATGTTTTGAGGAATTGCCACATTGTTTTTCAAAGTGGTTGTAGCTTTTTCCAATCCCACCAGCAATATTTGAGCATTCCAAAATCTCCACCATTTTTATTTATCCATGTCCTTTTAAAGCTTCTCAGTGGGAACTGAGATGTCTACTTGGGCCACCAAGGCGGAATACATATGCAGTGACTGACATGTTGAAGCCAGCCTGCCCCGGGAAACGAGCAGACCTCAGCCCGTCTGCTTAGCTGTGTGTCCTTGGGAATCACTTAACCTCTCTGAGCCAGATTCCTCTCTCGAGCCCTGAAGTGGGATCTAATAATAGAGACCACAGGAGAGTAATGTTTGAGAAGCTTCGGGCTCCCTTGTCATTTTTGGTTTTCCCAGTCATCTACTCTCAAAGGCCTGATTCTAAATTCGACACTCGCTGCTTAGAGGGAACCCAGTAGTGGTGAAGAACGGCTCAGTGGGCGGCAAAGAGACTGAGATTTAAATCCCGGCTGTCTCTCACCGTCGGTGAGGGCTTCGACCTGTAAACTTGGCCTTTCTGAGTCTTGATTCTTCTTCTGTAAAGAGAGCAGGCACCACCTCACAGGGTTGTTATCAAAACAAAGTGGCCTCTGGCGAGTGTGCAGTAAATGGCAGACACTGTTGTGAAGACACAGGAAGGTGCATTCATTCCACCACTACTGACGGAGTTTGCTAGGAGCCAGTTCCTGTGAAACAAACATGATCAGGACCCTTCAAGTCTGCGACGCTCAGGTTTGGGGGAGCAGACATATAAACAGACAGCTGTGCCCTGGTGTGGCAGGTGCTATAAAGAGGTGAGTTTGCAGTCTATGGTTGGAGAAGAAGGGCTGTAGCAAGAAGGGTCAAGCAGAAGGAAGTGGCCATGGGAAGGGCTGGGTGGCACTAGGGCAGGTGGGAGAGGTCCCTTTTCTGCAGAGTGGATGGTGGGGCTGAGGATTCCTGGGGTGTGGGGCACCTCTTGGCTACACCTCACCAGCCCACATCCACAACCCAGAAATGGCCAGTCAGCCCTGAGGCTGGAAGGAGGGCAGACCTTTGGCTTATAAATCCAGATCAGATAAAGGCTGGGGCACACGCCCAAACCT
This sequence comes from Cheirogaleus medius, assembly GCA_008086735.1. Lineage (NCBI taxonomy): Eukaryota > Metazoa > Chordata > Mammalia > Primates > Cheirogaleidae > Cheirogaleus > Cheirogaleus medius. Next base: position 27,857,113 of record VBSM01003169.1, on the reverse strand, counting down.
CTGTGTACCCAAGGCCAGGTGACCATAGACTGCTGTGGACACTGCGAAGTGTGATTTTACAAGGGGAAAAGAAACATGTGACATAAATTGGACTGGAGAGGGAGGCAGAATGGTGCAGAGAAAAAGACTTTGAGTTATGACTCTGCCATTTAATAGCCTGATCTCTGGCAAGTCACAACTGCTCACTCTGGCTTCAGTCTACTCATCTGCAAAATGGGAATAAACACAGCCCTCCTCAAACAGTACACATCAAGGTGAAGTGAGGTGGCACGATAATGCCATTGCGAAAGCTAACTGCTATATACCTGCGTGAAGGTTGGTTGTTCTCTGATGAATGGATCAACGCGATTGGTTTATTCATACAATGAAATATCATTTAGCAATAGTAAGGGATGAAAATGGATAGATGTTATGAAATGGATGAACCCTGAAAACATCATGCTAAGTCAAAGAGGCCAGACATGAAAGACCACATGTTGTATGATTCCATTTCCATGAAATGTCCAGAATAGGCAAATCTATAGAGATAGAAAGTAGATTAATGGCTGTCCAGGGCTGGGGAGGGGTGGGTTGGAGAAAACAAGAAGTGACTGCTACTGGATATGGAATCTCTTTGAGGGTGATGAAAATGTTCTGGAATCAGATAGTGGTCATGATCATACAACTCTGTGAATATACTATTAATAAAAACTACTGAACTGTATACTGTAAATGAATGAAATGTATGGTATATGAATTATATCCTAATAAAGCTGCTAAAAAAAACAACCCAGAAGCACGGTTATTAATTTATTTTCCAGCACTCACAAATGAGTAATTGTGCTAACACTGATGTAGTGCTTTCACATATATTCTTATTTCAATTTTTATTAGTTTATTTATTTGTTTATTTACTCTACAAACATTGACTAAGTGTCTTGCAAAGTGCTAGGTTCCAAGCAAGGTACTAGAGATATAAGTACAAACAAAGCACCCGTCTGTCCTTAGGAAGCCGGTGGCCTCCGTGTCAGGAGGCAGGCGAGCTGACAGCTTGAGAGTGTTGTGAGCAAAGCAGGCCCACGAAGGGAGCACTGAGGAGAACATCTGCGCCAGCTGGGAGGATCCGGAGAGGCCTCCAGAAGGAGTTACCACACTCAGAGACTCATCAAGAGGTGGGGAGGTTGGTTGGCATGGAGACCAGGGTGGGCCCTAGACAGACAGTGTGAATCAGGCACAGGAGCCGCTGTACCAGGTTCTTGGAATGATGTTTGTTGAGTGCATGCTAGAGAAAGGGGCCCTGAGTGCCAATCCAGGGAAGGAGGAGATGTGGTCCTGGGGATGGAGGGCACAGAGCTGGTGCCCAGTGATCATTGCTGAATGAATAACGAATGGTATGAAATACGGGTGCTCAGGCCCCAGTGCTTAAGACACTGATTTTATTAAAGTCTCGCTAGGGGGTTCTGATGTCTGGTGGAGTGGAAATTCCTCAGGACACGCACTGAGTAAGCCCAGTGCTCTGCACACGTAGGTATGATGCAAACCACCTGGGGGGCTTGTTAACACACAGTTGGGATTCAGGGCGTCTGTGCTGGGTCCTGGGACTCTGCATTCCTGACAAGCAGGTGAGGCTGGTGCTGCGATGCTGCTGGTCCCAGGACTGCACCACCTGCCGCAGGCCCTGGCCCCTTCCAAGCTCGCTGCCTTCTTGACACTTCCCACTCCAACGTGGGCTGCCCACGGTCCTGTACAAGCTATGTCTTCTCCCCTCTGGACTGTGCACCCAGTCTTTCCTGCCTGGAATGAGTTGCCACTTCCCATTCACCTTACACGCCCCCCTGTCCCCTACAGCACCCTGTGCCGGTGCCTTTGCAGCACCTCCCAGGCTGTCCCAGGGGTACCTGCAGGAACATCTTCAGAGCAGAGACTGCACTTTGTCTGTCGCTGAATTCCAGCACCTGGCCCAGGGGCTGGCAGATCATAAGCCCTCAGGAAATATTTGGGGAGTGAAAAATGAACCTGTTAGAGGAGATAAGCCAGGAAGATGTGTAATCATCATCATCGTAATAGCAAACGCTGTTTGGCACTTACTCTGTGCTGGTCCTGTTGTTGGTGCTCGGCATATATCAAGTCATTTAATCCTCACAACAACCCGATTTTGTAGGGATTATTATCGTCCCCATTTTTTTTTTT
>VBSM01003169.1:27825593-27844366 GCA_008086735.1 Cheirogaleus medius | reverse complement strand
AGCGATCCGCCCGCCTCAGCCTCCCGGAGTGCTAGGATTACAGGCGTGAGCCACTTCCCCCGGCCAGGGAGGTACTTTATAAAGTTTTTATGTATTTTTTTCATATCTAAGAGCCAACTATTGGGTATAAGGGAATTTGCCTCCCAATTTCTTTGCCAAATCAATCAGTCAGCAGAGACTCCTTAGGTTCCTGCTCCGTGGCCTACACCGTGTGGTGCTCAGGGGGGCCTCAATGGTGATGAAAGGCTGGGAGCCTGTCCCTGTCACCACAGAGCCTCACCCTCTAATAGGGAGTTGGGAGGCTGAGAGGGAGACTTGACATGAGGCAGACCCATGCTACCCTGAGTGACTGGAGACTTCTGAGCACCTCGAGGTAGGTTTCCTGGAGGCTAGGATGGCCTGGGAGGAGGCGGCAGCAGACGTGCAGGTGGGCAGGGAAGGAAGGAAGAGCGGCCGCCTGGAATCAGGATGTCTGGGTCGAGTCTCAGCTCTACTGCTACTACTAGTAGTTAAGTTTTATTGAGCACTTGTATGTACCAGACATTGTGCTAGTGTTTTTACATGGATTATGTCATTTAATTCTTCCCTTGTTTCCACACGGTAGGAAATTATCCCCATTTTGCAGATGAGGATACCGTGCAGGGGTTCAAACTTGGGTGCTCTGACTCCAGACCTGGGTGTGGCCTTGTAGACGCCCTTCCCTCCTGGGTGTGCATGTCCTCGCTTGGCAGTGAAGGGTTGCACTGGGCCCCGAGGCCTCCTCTCTCGCCAGTGGCTGAGAGTTCATTCAACGAGCAGAGCACTGGGCCTCGGCAGAGTGGGCTTCACACCCCACACCACAGTCGGCTACTCAGAGCTTGGTTGCCATTTTGATAATGTTGCCTTGGCTCCTGACTTCACCATTAACCCCAACCGGCCATTTTTCAGATGAGTGTGGTTGGTCCTAAGGAAGGGCAGGTGACAAGACCTTGGCCACTGCTGTGAATCCAGGCCCTGGGAATGACTTGCCTGCTGTGCCTGCCTGTCTCTGGCTGGACTCTGAGCAGCGGCCACAGGGGACCCAGCTAGCAGAGGGCCTAGCTCTCCACTAGTGGGCTTTTCTGGACATTAGCCCACTTGGAACTGTTGCATTCCTTCCTTCCTTCCTTCATCTGTCCACCTATCAAATCCTTAGTCATTCAGTGGTGACTCTTGAGAACTTAGTCTATGTGTAAGGCACTGGGCTGGGTGCTAGAGATATGGGGGTGAAGGAAACGTGGGCCCTTGTTTCTAGGAGCTGATGGTCCCATCAGATACAGATTCTGGGAGCCCAGAGGAGGCAGCCTCTGAGCTGATTGCAAGGTAGTGACATGGCACAGCAAGTCCAGGGAGCAGGGCTGGGACCTTGTTCAGTTGCTCAGACTCCGGCGGAGCTTTGTTTGGGGGTGATTCAGGTTGGCCAAGGCCCTGTGAGTCACCTGGAGCTGGGAAAAGGTTTCTTCTCCTTAGGAGCTCCCGGCCTGAGCACTTGCATAGGCCAAAGTGGCCCATTAAGGCTTGCGTCCTTGCGCCATTTCCTAGGAAATGTGGGAGTGCAGGATTCCATTCCCAGGTCGTTAACCTCTGGATGGGTGCTGGGAATTCTGCCTGGGCCCTCTGGTTGTGTGGTCAGCACATTGTTCCCAGCCAGAGGAGCTGGGATGAGACTTTTAATGGGGCATTGAGAGAGACATAATTGTTCCTGGAATCCGTTTCCTTTTTAAAGTAAAAAAATAAGGGGCGGTGGTGTTTATAGCATAAGCATTTATAACAGCAAAGCTGGCAAAAAGCAAATTTGCCCCTCACCCCATCCACTGTTTGAATTTTTCTTGGTTTCCTGTGTAAATACACACATATTTTACAAAATTATAAGCAGAACACACACAGTCATGTATTCTGACTTATTCACCTAATACTATAAAATGAAGTTTCTGTGTTGCAATAGCCTCCACAATTAATATTTTCATAGGCATGTTATGGTTCACTTAGGGGAAGTATCATTGTTTATATTGCCAGAAAATTCCATGGGTTTTATTGACTCTTTTGGAAATTCATTCATTCAGCAAATATATCCTGGACATCTATTCTATTTTTTATTTTTCTTTTTAGATAGAAACAGGGTGTCACTCTGTTGCCCAGGCTGGTCTCAAATTCCTGGGCTCAAGCAATCCTACCTCGGCCTCCCAAAGAGCCGGTACAGGTGTGAGCCGCCACCCCCAGCTGAACATCTATTCTAGATCTAGGCCAGAAATGGCCAAGTGGTCAGAATGTAGTTGAATGAGATGTCCCAGGCCCTGCCCTTGAGGGGCTCACAGTCTAGACCCAGGAACACAGTCACTTCCCTCTGCTGTGGCTGTCACAGGGCCGAGGAGACGATGGCAGTTCCCATGCCCCATTCCAGTTGGTAGAAAACAGGTAAAACCATTCTGTCATTAGTGGTGAGAAAGGCTGGGGGATCTTTCTGGACTCTCTGGAAAAAGCTCTTCAATCTACGCCCCCCCCCCAATATTTATGGCAGTTATAAGGCTTGTTCCAGAAAACCCACTGGGAGGAGATGAGGGAGCACCAACTTCTCCAGAGGACCTTGCCAACAGGGAGTCTCTGGGAATAGTGCCCAGCTCTACAGAGAGAGACCGTGCTGAGGGTGACAGTGGGTAGGAGGAAGCCAAGCGTGGGGGCAGGAGGATAGGAGTAGGGTGAGGTCTTCAAAATGTCCAAGTGCCACTTGCAGGTGATTTCTGCTCTCCAGTGGCTCCTGCCTCCCCCAGGGTGCGGGAGAATTGTAGCAACAAGTTGCAACAGTTTAGTTGTGTTGTAAAGAGGAAGTTTCAGAATCTTAGTGGCTGCCTTTGATCAGATGTATGTTTGTAGTGAGGGAGTATTTAGGGATGAGATGGGTGGCTCAGGGGCTGGAGACTGGGATGCAGGAGCTGTCTTTGCTCTAATGTTTTCTGTCATTGCAGAGACATGGCTTCTTTGCCAGGCGTAGTGGCTTTCCTCTTTCTACCCCTCCTGTCACCCTGTTCCCCCAGCCCAGCTCCCCACTCAAGTCAGTCTGACTCAAATTCTGCCGTCTTCTTAGAGAGCAAGGGAGAAGCTGGTTGTTGTTCCGAAAGGAGCCAGGGGCTCGTTGCCACCCACGCTGCTGAGGGCCTGAAGAGGGCTGGGGGCCAAGAGTGGTCACTGGGACACTTCGTGGTCCTTAGGAGTTTCAGGTTTTGTGACCTCCTAACTTCCCCTCTCCAGCCTGGGCTTTGGATCAGTGCCAGGTGTCAGGTGTGAGGTCTGACCAGCATGGTCCTCAATTACCAACAACCCCCTCCAAGTATGCACACAGACACGCACCAAAAACCTAAACCTTAGCCTTATTTTGTACATATTGACTTACAGTTAGTAATAATAGTAAAACGTAACTGGAGGATTTCAGCACCTGGTAGATCATCATATTCCCTGGTGGTTCAGGTGAGGCCCTTTGTGGCACCTTTTTATACTGCTGTCTGGTGGTGATCATAGGCTAGAGAGTAACTTTGAATTTATACTATTTTAATACTATTTTTACTTTTTCACTAGCTATTATGTTGGGGGAGGGAGAGGCGGATACAAGGAGCAGAGGTAGAGCAGGAGGAGGAAGTGGGGTGTAGGGGAAAGGAGTGGGTGGTGACTTCAGAAGCAGCAGCCGGGTTTAAATCCCATTTTCATTTAGTTTATTTGTTCATTAAATATGTGTCACGTGTTGGCCATGAGCTAGAGACTGTTCCAGGTTCTGGGGATGCATCATTGAGTAAAGCAACTGGAGTCCCTGCAGTTTACATTCTAGTGAGGGGCTAGACAGCCAACGTGCTTGCTGGGAAGTCAAGATGAAGTAACGACTACGGAGAACAAAAATCAGGTGAGAGGTGTGTTGGTTTGCCAGGGCTGCCGTAACAGAGTGCCACAGGTTGGTTGGTCAATCAGCAGACATTTACTTCTCACAGTTCTGAAGGCTGGACGTCCAAGATCACAGTGTGGGCAAGGTCGGTTTCCTTTGAGGCCTCTCTCCTGGGCTCATAGATGCCTGTCTTCTCCCCGTGTCCTCACGTGGTCTCCCTGCTGTGCACACAGCCCCGGCGGCGTCTCTTCCTCATCTTATGAGGACACCAGTCATGTTGGATTAGGGCCTCATTTGAACTTAATTACCTCTTTCGAGGCCCTGTCCCTAAACACAAGTCACATTCTGCAGTACTGGGTTTTAGGGCTTCAACATATGAATTTTTTTTTTGGCAGAAGGAACATAGTTCAATCCATAATGGGAGAAAGGAGTAGGGGTGTTTGTGTGTGTGTGTGTGTGTGGGGGGGGGGGGTGGAGGGAGGGAGGGAAGGAGGGAGAGCGAGCGCATGCCAAGGGTTCTCTAATCCAGGGACATTCAGTTGATTCCTGCTGGTCTGGGGGACAAGCCCTCCAGGAAGATTCTCTGGTTTTTGCTTTGCGATGCCCCCCCTGGGAAATGCCAGTGCCTCTCCCCCTCTCTCCTGCCCACCCCTGGTTCTGGTTCACCAGCACCTTTTCCTTCTCTGTCCCACTTTGCTCTCTGCTGCCAGGTTCCACTTCTGATCAAAACACTTGGGTAAGGGGCCGCCCTGCCTTCGCCCCAGTGCTTATGGACCAAGTGTTCTTGGAGGTGGCTTCTCCCCTCGTGTGAGGGTTTTACACCAGTTGTAGGAAACCGCTGCAGGACTGTAAACCTAGAATGCCAGTTGCTGGCCAGAGTGTCGGATGGCTGCAGTTAGCGCTTGCCTTGCCGAAAGCTTTGCTTATGCCGCTGCTCCTACCAGACTGGGTCACGTCTTAGCACATAAGTGTGCTGGTCTCGCCTCCCCTTTTAGAGGCCTTGCCACTGGGACCCTCCCATCACGCCTTGCCCATGGTAGGCACTTCATATATGCTTGAGAAACAGGTGAATATATTCATACCTGAATGCAGGTGGAACAACCTGGTTCAACATCCAGCACCTGTCACTTTGCTCTGTGTGCCCTTGGGTAGATGGCTTCATTTCTTTGGCTTCTCATCCACCGTGGTGTTTGTATGTCTAGAACTTAGAGCAATAGGCTCTGGACTCACCCTCTGTCCTAATCCTGATTCTCCCACTGGCAGGCTCTTTGACTTTGGGCAAGTCATAGAACTTTTTGTGCCTCAGTCTTCCTTATCTGTGGAATGAGGAAAATACCTTGGTGCTCAATAAAGTTTAGCTTTATTGTTGTTACACAGTTTGTCCAGCACAGTACTAGGTTATCTTGATCTATTTATAATAGATAACCTATTTTAGTCTATTAAATATTCTATCACTTCACATTCAGGTTATTGCAATTATGTCAGTTCCATGAGGGTGGCAGCATTAATGTTCCCATTTTATAGCTGGAAATGTTGACACTCCACGAAAACCTAAGGACTAGCCCCAGGTAGCAAGTGAGAGATCTAAGGTCCTATCCCAGCTCCTAATTTTCAGACCAGTTATTTTTCACTTCTCTTTCCATTGCCTCTCCTGGCTTCTTGCCCCACTTACACCACTATATAGATTATATTGGTGAAGTTGGGATTTTGTAGACTTTCATGCTTTTGCACATAACTTGACAGCAGTGGTTGCTGGGTCCCACTGCCTCACTGGCTGTATGGTGCCAGGTGTGAAATACAGCACCTGTTTCTACCCAGGACCTATTGGGTAGATAGCAGGTAAGGGTTGGCAGGCAGGTGTGAGGTCTGGTAGCATGGTTCTGTTCTTTTCTTTTATTTTTTTGGAGACAGGATCTCCCTCTACCACCCAGGCTAGAGTGCCGTGATGTCGTCATAGCTCACTGCAGCCTTCAACTCCTGGGCTCAAGCGATCCTCCTGCCTCAGCCTCCTGACCAGCTGGGGCTACAGGCACGAGCCACCATGTCTGGCTAATTAATTTTTCTTTTCTTTTCTTTTCTTTTTTTTTTTTTTGTAGAGACTGGGTCTGGCTCTTGCTCAGGCTGGTCTGGTCAGCCTGGTTCTTGCGGGGAGCCTGGGCTTTTGCTCTCTCCCTCAGAAGAAGGCTTGCCACCCACCCTTCCTCCACCTGGCCCAGCAGCCCCCCGTTCTCAGCCTGCCTTCTGCCCAGAGCCGGCCTGCCACCCACCAGCTGTTCCTGCCTCTGCCAGGCCGAGGAGGAGGTGGATGTATAGTGCCAAGTGCTCACGAAAAATGCCTCATTATGAGATCAATTACTCGCTGCCAAGCTCTGTGGAATTCACAAGGCCCCGTCAGCGCTGTGACTTCTCCCCTGAACCCCACCTGGGTTAGTTCCATGGACTCACTCTCTGGCTAGAACTTTAAACCTCGTGTCAGAGAGGAAGAAATAAATAGTGGCCTCCGATACGATGCTGAGACTGGAGATCAGTCTGGTAGAATCCCTCCTGTCATTGGCTAGCTCTGTGTGGCCAGGAGCCTGGGTGTCCTCAAGGTGACAATACCACACCGGAGATGCTGGGCTGAGGGTGTGTCCAGGTTGTGAGGCCCTTTGGTCCTACACCTTGGAAGACTGGTGTGTCACAGGGAGGCTGCAGAGGAGCGTTCTCTTCCCCTTTAATGTAAGTCTCGGCTTTAATTGTCCTCTGGTTGAAATAGTGGAGCCCCCCACCCCCACCCTCTCTCCTTCTGGCTTTCAGACAAGAATCCGAAGAATGTGATGCTCTACTGCTTATGGGGCAGGATTCACTGGCTCTTCAGGGCTTTGCCAGGCAGCCTTTGTTGTGTTCTAGGACCTGGGACATTCCAAATTGGTTGTGGTCGGGGAATCAGAGACAACTCCAGGGTCATTAAATTCCTGGCTGTTCCCTGTGATCCTGAGATAGCTAGGAGGGGCAGGGGTGGGGAGATAACACTCCTTTACCTCCAACACTTTTATCCTAGAGAAATCAGGTTAAAAGGAATTTGGAAGGGAAGTTGAGTGAGAGTCTGCCCGAGGAGGAGGTTGGTATCTGCCAGGAGGGCCAATTCTGCTTCGGCTCTGGGCAACCCTGGAAGCTTGTGAGTCCCCTCTGCTCTTTCCCCTTCCTGATCATAATGCAACTGCTGTTTAGGATCCTACAGTGAGCCTTGCTGGAGGCTATATGTGTGTCTGCTGCCTCATTGCATCCTCAGAAGCAGTGAAGCAGAGTGGTTAGGCATGTACCCCAGAGCCTCGAGTGAGAGCTGCAGGGTGCAGACACCAGCAGCTGCCTGTGTGCCTTTGAGTAAGTCACATAAACATTCTGGGCTTCAGTTTCCTTATCTGCAAAACAGGACACCAGTAGAACCTGCCTCATCATAGACTTTCGGTGTTGTAAAGTGAGATCACTGGTGAAAAGCACTCAGAACAAAGTGTTAGCGGCTATTACTTAATTGCCAATACAGTCCTGTTAGATAGGCTTTGTCACTCCCATTTTCCAGATGGAGAAAGGGAGGTGCAGAACGTTTACATAATTTACCTGGTTTCCTCCACCAGTGTGTGGAGACTCCAGTGCTTAAGTCCAGGTTGGCCTGATCTTGGCATCCTCTGGGGGGTGTGTGTGTGTTTGTATGTGCACATGTCTGTGCGCACAGGCCAGTATGTACACAGGTCCCTGTGCATGTCTGTGTGCACATGTCTGTGCGCTCGGGCACACATCTGTGTGTGTGTGAGGGGCTCAGGGCTTGGTCCAGGGCAAGATGGTGTGAATCTGGCAGCTCTCTGGGGCAGGGCCGTGGCTTCTTCCTTCTCTCATGTGCAGCTGCAGCTTTGGCCACTTTAGTGCCAGACTGTGGCTCTGGCAAAGGAGCGATTCTTGGTGGGTGGTAAAACAAGCAGCAGCCAGGTATCTGGTGAAGGACGTGGTGAGGTCATCCTGCCGGCCAGGGCCCCTGCTCAAGGACAGCTGGGGTTGGCCAGCCTTTTACACAAGGGTGCTACTGCAACCCAATCTAGGAAGTGTAAGTTAATTTTTCTCTAAAGTGTGAAATAAGTAGATTTTATCTGCACCCCATGGCTTGTATTTGGATCATCTTCCTGGGGAATCAGGAGGCCCTGGGGTGCTGCTTGTCCCCACAGGCCTCTCTGGAAAGCTTGGCCTGCCCCCCATGCCTTCTCTGTGCCTGGGGCTGGCACCTTGCTGGCTCAGTTGAGAATAGGACCGAGGGATAGAATGTAGGAGGGAGAGAGAGTTCACCCTTCAGTTCTGTGTTTCTTGTTCTTGGAGTCCAGGGAGGGAGTCCAGGGCTCCAAAGCAGCCAGGGGAAATGGCCTCCCTCCCATCCCACGTAGGCTCTCGCTATGAACCGTTCTGACCACAGCTTGGCTTCCCTGGACCTCTTCGTGAGATCCTGCTCAACCCTCCAAGGCTAATGAAGCAAGAGATCCCTCCTCAAGTCTTGGCTCACGCTGCCTAGGTGGGAAAGGAGACCACCAAGCCCTACAGTTATCTTTGAGCTTGTGACAGGGGGCCTCTGTAAGTCCATGGACTGCACTTCGGGGTCTCTGTGAGCCCTCTAAAATGGTATGCGAGGGGTTCACAGCCTTAGACAAATTTTCAAAGGGATCTTTGACCACTGACCTAGAGAAATAGAAACCGTGGGTTTCTTGTTTACGGCGTGTGTGCACACATGTGCATGTTTGTGTCACAGATGTGCGGTCAGTGGGCTGCTGTCATCAGGCAGGAGGGTCCGTTCAGCGTGGGGTTAGGCTATGCCACCCCAAGGCTGGGAGCACGTGGGGAGCACTTTCCTGGGTCTCCTCACTGTAGGAGTCCCGTCTGCTCTTTCTCGTGTTGAGCCTGTTCCTTCTGGCTGTCTCCCCGGCATGGGGCCGGGGCTGGAGGGGTGATGTTTTTGTTATAGCCAGACTCGATCTGTTGTTATTTTGGGTACTAAGGAAACTGGGCTTTTCTTTCTGTCCTCGTGCTCTTGCGCCTGCATGCCCTCCCGGTCGTCCAAGGGTGTTCGGAAGCCCCCTTATCTAGGCAAGTCACTCGCCTCCCTGAGCCTCTGAGTCGCTCTTGTTTTCTAGGGATGGGGCAGGTAATACCTGCCTTGGCTGTCAGGATTGGCAAGATGGAGTGATGTAGCGCGGTGAGATGAATGTGTCTAACAAACGTCAGGTGGTTGGGCTGCTACAGCCGCCGTCTCACCTGTCTCAGGTTGGATACCCACAGAGTTTCCGTTTGGCTTTGGATTGGGGCTCTCTGAGTGATCTCGGGCAAGTCACTGGGCTAGTCTGAGCCTCTTCTACCCAGTGAAGGTTGAGTCAGCTTGGTGTTTTTTTCAAAAACTGTCAATTGAGACACATTGGTGGTCATGAAATTATTCAGTGGGTGGCAAGCAGTGTTTTTAGAAATGAGATAAGATAGACTCAGATGGGAAATATCAGTGTGTATAATATGTATATATCATTTTGTGATACTTTTGTTTGACGGGTTTGTATTTGTGACAAAATGTTTTGAAATTTAAAACATTTTCTTAACTGTGGCTTGAGCTAAAAAATGCTGGGGCCCTGAGGATGAGATGCTCTGGGGCCTCCTGCAGCCCTGCTTAGGCTGGTTCCTCTATAGGCAGGAGCTGAGCTGGGCTCCTTGCAACATCAAACTCTTTAACTAAAGGTCTTGACAGAATTCTGGGAAATGAACACATTCCTGGGGTGGAATAAATCATGCCGAGTTGGGCTGGACAGGATGTGACTTCAGACCCTCAAAGTGGGCTGTGTGAGGGCAGCGTGGGGCTGACTCACTATGAGCTCAGTGGCGACACAGACTCTTGAGAGAAGAGGTGAAGATCGTGGGGGAGGGGCTGGCATGCCCGGGGGCCACCAAGCCCTTTCTGGGAGCTCATTTCATCCTGTGTGCTCTGTGCACAGGAGGGGCCAGCGGCCAGGGTTGTCAGCTGGGCCTGTGGGGGTTGCTCCTCACAGCTGTTCTGGGGAGTAGCTGGGATCGGCTCTATCTTACAGGTGGAGAAACTGAGGCCCGGGGCCAAGTCAGCCTGGTAAAGTCTGTTCTGCTAAGTGGTGGGGCTCTGGCATTCTGCATCCAGCCCCTCTTGACTCCCAAGTCCGGTTCTTTCTGAGATGTCTTCCGTGAAGATCAGGAACGGACAATAACCATTTGGAAGCTTGCTCTCATTTTCAGTGAGATGCTTGATAAATTCAGGAAGGCTGTCGCTGACCCCTGACCAGTCCTGTGTCTCTTGGAAACAAAGATTAGTGTATGTCAGATAAAACTAAGAGTAAGGCAGAGGGTGGGGAAGAATACAGACCCTGGAGAGGCCGTGGCCATTCCCGGTCTTTGCTGTCTGGCCTCTAAAGGGAGCAATGAGCCGCACGGTGGTCACACTTCTGTTTGGACAATAAGATGTGGGATCATCGGGCTTAACATTCGGCACCTAGGAATAGGCGGCAGAGATTTTACTGGACTCCATCCCTGGAGTCCGGACTTTGGGAAGACTGGAGCTCCCCTCATTACTTTAGCTCAGCACCTACCACTGAGGACCCGATTCCGTCCCTGCCTGGGAGCTGTCAGCCCCGCAGGAGCAGAGGCAGGATGGCTGATGGGGGGAAGTGGCTACACATTCCCTTGCTTTTTTGTTTTTTGTATTATTTAAATATCACTCATGAGATAACAAGCCGGGGAAGGCATGGTGGGTTCTATGCTGAGTGGTCTTCAAAAGTTGTCTTTCCTCTCTGGTCTCGGGTTGCACTTCTCAGCAGTCAGGATGTGGACTCAGAAACCCAGCACGCTGCACTTTCCCAGTGAGACAGCGGCCATATAATTAAATCTTTTGAGCATAGTTATTTTTCAGTGCTGGGTTTCAGCAAACTGTGTTCACATGCTTGAGGAAAGAAAAACCGTTCTATCAGCAGAACCAGAAGGAAGGAATAACTTTGCTGCAGGAGTCTGAAGGGCTCAAGTTGCTCCTCGTGGGTGTGCGGGAAGCCTCTAGCAAGCTCAGGAGATGCTATCTGCAGGAGGGTATGGTTGGCGTGCTCTGTGAAGAATTCCTCCTCGAGTGCTCCAGCCAAACTGTTCTCTTTTTTTTTTTTTCCATCTCTAATCCTGTTTCAAAACCGAACAGTTCTCCTATCTAGCTTTTCAAACTTGGGGCGAGTCAGAGGGGATCATCTGTCCCTCACTATTCAGAAGGGGATGCCAGCCCCACGCCTGAGACAACTGGCTTCTCTTTGCAGTTTCTCCTGGTGGCTGAGTGAAAGCTCATTACGAGTAGGTGAGGCACATGCGTGATCTCACTGTGTAAATATTGAACCAATTAAAAGCAAAGCCAGGGGTCCAGTGTAGATGACTTATCTGCAGATCTAGCCCAGGTCTGTATGCCTGGCCTCTTCACACTGGACAAAAGCTGCTTAACCTGCTGCTAATGTTTCTTTCTTTCCTTCTTCCCTTCCTGTCTCCCTTCCTCCTTTCCTTCCCCTTTCCCCCTTCTTCCCTCCCTCCCCCTAGAGACATTAGACCAAGGAGGTCAAGAGGGGCCACCCTTGGAACAGTTATTGTCTTGGACAGCCAGGTCCCAGGAGACACCCCCACATGTTTTGAACAGTTTAATTCCTTTGATTGAGGACCCCTCTGTGCAGCACCCTGAGCACGTGAGCAGGAGGGCGGGGCAGGGAGACAGTCCTGTCAAGAAGTTCTAAGGGACACAGGGGAGACAGGAGAGAAGCAGCGGTTCTGGTATAAGGCACATTGTGCTGGGCCTGGCGAGAAGGAGGGAGAAAGATGGGTAACTCATGCTAGGGTGTAGGAGAGGCAGCCTGGGTGTGGTGGCGTGCACACCTGGTTTTGGAGGCTCTCAGTCAGTGGAGAATCGGGGAGGGGGACCACCTGGCTTGTCTCTGGGGAGAGGGCTCTGGTGGCTAGAGTGGAGAGTGTCTAGCAGAGGACCAGAGAGGTGGGACTGGAAACATAGTGAGAGGTGTTGGTGGGAAGATGTGGTTGGGTTCTAAAGGCCACGTGGGGCAGTTTCTCTCCATGCCGGATGGACTGTAATTCTGGGGTGACGGCAGGGCTGTCCTCAGGCTCTCGCTGCTTCCTGCTCTGGCTCATTGGTTGATCGATTTATTCATTAAGAAGTGATTTTTTTGTGCTGAGGACCCAAAGCCATATCTATGCCCTGAGGTTGGTATTTTTGTTCCATGCTCCACCCAGACTCAGACCCGAGTGGACTTGGATATGAGCTTCCTCTCCCCACCCCCTTTTAATATTTGTTTATTTCGAGATGGGGTCTTGCTTTGTCACCCAGGCTGGAATGCAGTGGCACCACCACGGCTCGAGTGATCCTCCTGCCTCAGCCTCAGCCTCAGTCCCCGTAGCTGGGACTCCAGGTGCACGCCACCATGCCCTGCTAATTTTTTTAACCACTTTGGTACAAGTGTCGACTATAGTCGCGACAGCCACAGATGACGCACAGCTGAGTGTCGACTTTAGCTGACAGCCAAAAGCTTTTACTTTTACAGCTTTTATCTCTGCGGTTGCAGTGTGTACATTCAGCTAATAAGTTACTACGAATCTGTGACCTTTTAACAAGTCCTTAGTAGGAGTTATTATAGTTGTTTTCCTAATGCTGCCTGTAAAGTAAAACAAGCTTTCAGTGCTTTAAAGCTTTCCTTTAAAGCTTTCTTGCTCACACAAGAGCAAAACGGATTCATCGTCAATGCACAGCACAAACCATCGTGCAGACTATGAGTGCCGGCTGTGGGCAAGGTTTCGCGGCCGGTGAGCGCCGTGCCGAAGTGGTTAAATAAAAAAAATTGTTTTAGAGATAGGGTCTTGCTATGTTGTCCAGGCTGGTTTTGAACTCCTAGTCTCTAGTGATCCTCCCACCTCAGCCTCCCAGTAGCTGGTACTTCAGGTGCAAGCCACTGTGCCAGGTGAATTTGGTATCTTAGTGGAGAAAGGCCAGTTGGACACTTCTCCCTGTAGCCCATGTGACACATGCCAAGTGTCATCTATGCCCAAGACACTTTGGAAACACTAGCCCTCGAGTTCCCAGGGTTGCTGTGTCACTTCTCACTGGGGAGGAGATGACTACAGTGGGACAGGGACTTCAGGACTTCACCTAAGCCGGTCTCTTTGGAGTAGAAGATTAAGAGGGTGAAATCTGTGGCTGCATTTGTCCCTCTCTGGTGTCATTTAATCACTTTCCACCTAGACTGGTCAGAGAACTTTTTTCCTCTAAGATTGGAAGCTCCCTCCTTGCAAGTCCTCGGTACTTTCCAACTGCAGACTTCGCACCACCCCCTTCCGCGGAGGTAAGGGAGGGTGATCTTTTTAAAATACAAATCTGATGATGTCACCTCCCCTTCCTCCCCCATGTCACTAGAATAAAGTCCACATTCCTAAATGGCTGATAAGATCCTGGGTAAGTTGCCCCTGTTTGTCCCCTCTGGCTTCATCTCAAGCCTCTCCCCCACCAATCCCTTTAACTCGCAGGAGGAGGGAATCTGTGCACAAAACTCTGTCTGGTATTATGCTTTTTTTAAAAAAAATCGTTCATTTATATTTTAAATTGACAGATAAAAATTGTATATACTTATCGTGTACAGCATGATGTTTCGAAATATGTACTGGTGTCCGTTTTGATGGCCTGGGCTTCGTTGGGCACAAGGCAAAATGAAAATGACCATAGGCCTTGCCTTGTGCAGTCAGGCACATGCCAACATCTCTGTGTCCCTGGCTCTCAGGGTCACTGAAGCCTCTGCATGCCCCCCTTGAGGAGGGAAGGACGGAGGGGCAAGATCTGGACTCTGATGCTGGTTCTTCTCTGGTTTTCTTATCTGCTGAACATCAGCACAGGCTTGGGTTGGAATACTGCTAATGGAAACAAGTCCCAGCTTCTTCTGTAAGCAAACAACATTCCTGAGGTGGGGAGGGAAGGGGGGCCCACCGAAGGCAGTCCTCCCATTCCTCAGTGGCTTCTACCTTCTGGGCCCTGGGCACCTGCCCTCCTACTCCCACCTCTTCTTAGTCTGGGGGGGGGGTGAGTGCCTTGGGCAGGGAGGGCTGCTGTAAGGTGGTCCTGGGTGGCAGAGTGGCCACTTTGCTGACCCTCCCTATAGATAAAATGTGCTAACAGCTTTTATAGGGAGTAGTGGGCTTGTGCCTGCCTGCTGAGCAGGTAGGACATCTTGCAGGCGGGAAAGCCAGCCTCCGGGGGTCGGATGCCTGGGGGTTAGGTGACCACTGCGGGAGTGCACAGCTGGTCAGTGCCATGCCAGACTCAGTTCCAGCTCTTTTGCCACAGGCTTTGGGCATATCTCACCAGACTGGCATTTGCCACGCGAGCACTGAGAAATGTTTTTCCTGCGGGATATTCCTGGGATGAAGTTAAGCAGGTTTCCTTACTGCAGGCTTCTGAGAACCTTTTGTGTATATCATGACGCTATCAAGAGGGCCGAAGGGAGGCAGCATTTCAACCTTACTTGACCATAAAACCGTCTTCCTTCTGCAAATCACCGTTGTTGGGAGTCACCGTACTGTATGTACCATGTTGTCCCCTGTGGACATGCATAACCTGGAGAAAGAGTCACTAAACTTCTGGACGCTTTTTTCTAGAGGCCCCAGGTGTCCCCCCTAGGGTAGATGGGGATTAATTAGGTCAGGAGGACAAGATAGAGGAGTTGGAAGGGGAATTCCTGTTAGTGTCAGACTCTTAGCTGGGAACTTGAGTTACAACCCTTCTGATAGTAGAAATTTTTTTCCTCATTCTAGAGCTAGGAAATTGGGGTGCTGACAGCTTCAGGGTCACAGGAATTGTGAGTAGGGACATGGGATTCAAATCCAGGTCTGTCTGGCTCCAAAGCCGTGCTCGTTGAATCCCATCATAGTGCATTAAAGCATGTATCTTGGGATTCACAGAATCAGTACCTTCCGTGGCTGTGGTTTTTCCAAAGGTGGGACTCTCCAGCATTTTCTTTGTAGATGGAAGTGGAACCTTCCAGGAAGGCACATGGCCTTCTCAGGGCATCTCAACGAGAGCAGAAGCCACGCCAACCAAGGTCCTTTCTGGTATGTTGGTCTGGTAGTAGGTGGTAGGTAATGGGATGAGATAGGTGGGTGGGGTGGTGGGGCTTGTGCATCATGCAAACAGGGAGGTCTGCATCCTGGAGGAGGTGAGCAGCCAGGTAATATCAATAAAATAGGAAGTAGCATAAATAGGAATTTGAGTTGGTGAGTCATCTGCAAGGAAGATTGATTTGAAGGCGTTCTGTAGCAGAGGCTGGGAGGAGGCAGTTGTAGCAGCCCAGAAGGAAGGGCTTGTGGCCTGGACTGGAGCCAGGACACCGGTGGTGGGGTTGTGGAGGGCTGGGGGGACAGTTTACAGTGACTGTCTTCGGTGGCCGGATGGACAGTGTCTCCCAGAGATGGACACCCAGAGGATAGTGTGGGTTTGGGGGGAGAGGATTGGGTGTGATGGTCCTCCAGGTAGAGATGGCTCTTTGGCAGGTGCTTAGATATACATGAGGGGGTGTTGGGGAGAGCTCTGGGTGGGAAACATTCAGATATCCCAGTGGGGGAAGCCATGGATTCCCTGGATGTAATCTTGATTTACCAAAACTATTCAATAAATAGCCTTTGATGGGATTCCCAGGATGGATTGAGCTGGGATTTCTCCCACAGCCTTGGGAGAAACACCCCCCACCACCACCGCCAGCACTGAAGCATGGCTGCTAGGCTGAGCTGCTGTATGGGAGGTTCTGAAGGTGTTTCATGCCCTGCCGGGGGAGGCACGGAGGCACAGCAGTCTCCTTTGCCTGCTTGATTGATTGATTATTTTTAAATTGAGTATTTAGGATCTTTAAAGTATAGTCCAGCAGATGATCTAGGGATGTGATCCCTAGATCTAGGTCACATCCCTTAAAACACAATATATTACTAGGGACTCTCATTCCTTGGTGACAGTGCCATCCATAATGGTCATTGTTTGGGTCCTGGGAATCATTTTGCCCTGAGGACTTCTGCTTTGTTAAGGAGATTTGGCCTGTGCACTTCAGAGATGGGAGGGGATTTGCTAAGCAGAGCAAGAGCACCATGCTGGCTTCATGGTGCAGCCGTTGCTCATACAGTTTTGCTTCCCAATTCCCACCTTTGGAGATGTCTGGAGACATTTTTGGTTGTCACAGCTGGATGCTACTGGCATCTAGTGGGCAGAGGCCAGGGGTGCTGTTAAACGTCCTGCAATGCACAGGACAGACCCACTGCAAAGAATTATCTGGCCCCAAATGTTCACAGCGCTGAGGGTGAGAAGCCCTGCCTTGCCCAGCACATGGTTTTATATGTAGCTAGTGAACTACTTGCCGTACCCTCTTTCTCTGTGCTGGCTTTTGCTTTTCTGCCTGGGCCTGGAATACTTTTCTGTCGTCTCCTCCCCTCCCCCATCACTATTCTACCCGTCTTCTAGGACCCAGCTTAAATGTCACATCCTCCGTGACAGGCTCTCTTGAGTGTCCAAGTTTTTAACTGAATTAGCCCTTCCTCTTTGTTCCTGCAGCAAGTTGCTTGTTCTGTCTACTTCCTCACCGAGTCTTGTTTTAGAGCAGGTTGCTGATGTGGGAATTCCTCTCTGCAGTGAATGTCCCACGGTGGCAGGTGTCCTATCTTGTTGTTACACGCATTTAAGGAATGTATATGGGATTAAACAATATGTAGAGAAGGCAGCATGAAATGTTATCTCCACTTAAGGTTGAGGCCAGAGAGGTGGCAAGGGCCCAAGGTCACACAGCAAGCGATTCCTTTTTACTCATCCATATGGCAAATCTATCTGGTGGGCGCTCGGTGTGTTTGGGCGTTGGGTGCAGCAGGAAACAGGATGGAAGAATACCCAGGAACTTGCTTCCTGTCTACTCTCTACTACGCTGCCCAGGTGGACACTTCACCTAGCTGTGTGTGTACCTGCCCTGCCACCCCACACATTATAAATCCCTTGAGACCTTTGTACCTTTGCCATGTTTTTTGCATGTAGATCCTCAAAATGTATTAGTTGAGTAAGTGAATCTAATGGGTTTGAAATTTCTACATTATTGTAGCAGCTGCTTTCAAAGAATCTTCCTTAACAATGGAATTCAGCTACCCTGACAGTTTCAAATGAAACTCATGGTCAACAACTGTTCAGAGAAAGAGAAAGGACATGTTCATCTGTGTTCTCTGGGATGAGGCGGGGAAAAAAAAAAACAGAAATGGGTTGCTCACCTCCATTGGTGACTAAGCTGGACCGGGGCTTAGTCTGGGCTCAGCTGCCGGGGTGTCTAAGCTGGAACCTGGGTGTGCTCAGGGCCGTTGGTGACTGGTTAGGCCCCCTCCCAGCAGACCAACTTCAGAGAACTCACATGGCTTGGCCAAGGTCACCCCCACCGAGCTTCTTACTTTCTGCTTCAGTGGTTTAAGTTGGAAGTATAGAGTCGCTCGTGCAAGCCGGTGCAAAGAGATGGGCTTTGCAGCTTCGAGGTGGCATTATTAAAGTCTGCTTAACCTGGCGTGTTCTCAGTGTGTTTGTCGCCCGTAGTCCCAGTGATCTCACTGGGAAGGCAGTTTGGTGGAAACTGAGCAGGGCGTTGATGCTACATGGGTCTGAGCCCCATTCCCTGCACCTGTGAAATGCACATGGTGATGTGTACCTTATGACGCCATAGTGAGAAAATGTAGCGCTTGTCAGCAGGCCCTGGGTCTGCAGCAGCTTTGTGACCAGCTCGAGGACTTGGAAGCTCCCGGCCGAGAGCCTGGCCCATGGTTGTCTAGGAGTGGAAACGCTCTGGGCGTTCCGACTGCTGGTTTGGCTCAGCAGAATAATTCTGTCTCTAACGTGTAAGCGGTTTGTTTCCCAAACACACACACAAATAAGTAAAAAGAGAAATGGAGGAAGGAAGGGAGAGGATACTTTGGGAAAACAGGGAGAAGTAAAAGGTCCAAATGGATGATTGGGGGGAAGGGGAGAAGGCAAATAATTGAGGCGTTACATTTTGGGTAGAAAGAAGAGGTTTTTGGTCAAACTATTTACTTTCAGTTTCATCATTTCCTGAGAGTCCTAATTTAGCCTCTGGTTGTGTCCTACTCGGTTATGGCCTAAAAAGGCAACTGCTTGGGTTTCTTGGAGTTGACTGGTACCGCAGGAAGCTGGCGGGAAGGAAGGCGCTGGGGACCGCCTCAGCCTGGTCGGTCTCCAGTGGGCAGAGCTGCCTGCCGACACTCGGGCCTTTCCGAGTCCCTAATCGGAGCCAGGTGTGGTCTTCCCGTGACAGGCAATGCTGGGGTGGCTGCTCTCAGGAGCACATCCTGCTATCCAGCCAGCCGTTTTGGAAAGCAATTTGACAGTGCGTCTCAGGGCTGTAGCATTGTTCACGTGTTCTTTTGCTCCCATGATGCCACTTCTGGGAATTTATCTCAAGGTGGTACACTAGATAAGAGGAAAACAAAACCTTGTTAATAATGGTCATTAAGAAGCTGAAACTGGCCAGGTGCGGGGGTGGCTCATGCCTGTAATCCCAGCACTTTGGGGCCAAGGTGGAAGGATTACTTTGAGGCCAGGAGTTCAAGACCAGCCTGGGCAACATGGTAAGACCTCATTTCTACAAAATAAATAAATAAATAAACAAACATTTAGCCAGGCATGGCAGTGCCTGTAGTCCCAATGACCGAGGAGGCTGAGGCAGGAGCCTTGCTTGAGCCCAGGAGTTCAGGGTTGCAGTGAGCTGTGACAGCACCACTGCACTCCAGTCTGGGAGACAGAGTGAGACTCTATCTCTAAAAA
>VBSM01003169.1:27814207-27825493 GCA_008086735.1 Cheirogaleus medius | reverse complement strand
CTCCCAGAGAGCTAGGATTACAGGCGTGAGCCACCGCGCCCGGCCAAGAAGGGACCATTTTTTAAAAAAGAGAAAACTGATTTTTGGGGAGAAGTTTCAGGAATTTAGGGAGATATTTTTCTTTCATTTGTGGAAACCTTTACATTATGTACAGTTGTGAAAAGTTTCAAAGAGGCATTTAGCGTGGTCCCAGGACAGGATAGGGAAGGGTGCTGCACGCTGGCCGCCGCATTCATAGACTGTCTCCCTGCTGTCCCTTCTGTAGTGCCTCTTACCTAATTTTTAGCAGCTCTCTGCTATCCCCAACAGGTAAATAGGGCATAGAGATTATAAATAAGGTGGCTGAATCCACCTGCATCCTGGGGAGGTGAGCATTAACCTTTCTGTGTCGCTGGCTTCCCCACTGAGCACACACACGAGTCAGTACCTGCTGGGGACACTGGAGCCTCTCACCCAGCACAGGTGGAAACAGGTGCTCAGCTGCAGCTCTGTGGCCCCAAGTCACGTAGAGGTTCCTGTCCAGGCGGGTGAGGGGCCTTTCATAGAAGCTCTGTTGTTTATCATGCCCTCCGCGGCCCTCCCTGCTGGTCTAACTCCATGTATTGATCTTGGCGCTGCTACTAACCCTCGTCATTCCAGCAGAGTTGCTGAAACCAAATAGCTCTGTCCTTGGCCACCCTAGCCTTGTTCAATGAAAAGTTCTGCTGGGAGGGAGGTGCCAAGCCAAGCGGGTCTTGAGCCAAGCGAGTCGGAGCCTTGGTCTTTGGAAGCAGAGGGGCAACACTGGGAAGGTGCGTCATGTCCCTCTCCTCTTGCAGGAAGTGTGGCTTGGTCTCCAGGCCTCTGCTAGCCACTGGGGAGGACACCGCTGACCTGTGACTGTGACTGTTGCCTGCCCTCCCACCAAGGCCTGAAGGTGGGGCTGGGCAAGGGACTCAGGGCAGGTGGGCGGGTGGAATTCCTCCCTTGCCAGCTGGTGTGATGTTTATGGCCCCCATTCAGGCGAGTGCCTGGCCTGCGGCCTGCAGGGAGCCCGTGGGCTACTGCACAGACTTGGTGCTGCTGGCCGCACCAGGCTGGTGTTGCGGGGATGAAGTCTGAGGAGGCCAGACGGCATTCTGCGTTTCCGATGCACTGCTCACTTGCTGCTCACAGTAGCAGGCAGAGGGGGTGTTGAATTGTAACCTGCCCTGTTTTTGGCAGGTCATATGGTCCATGCAGGAAAGGCTCACTCTTTCAGCCTCCCTGCCTGCCTGCTAACATCCAGGAAATATTGTTGAGTGCTTGGGAAGGCGTTCTTCTCCATTCCCCCCATCGCGTTATGGAGACAGTTACAACCCAGCTCCATTGCCAGCCTGACTTTCTCAGGACCCCAGGCACAGTGGGCTGGGAAGAGGCCAGGCACAGGCGCCAGGTGGATCTGGGTCAGAATCCCACTCTACAACTGGGCTGGGCCACTCTGGTCAAGTGACTTATCCTCTCTGGGCCTGTTCCCTAGTTTACAAATTGGGGATGACAAAAGCTGTTTTCCAGGGTGATTGACAGTTAAGTGAGGTGGTGAGTAAACCTGGCTTAATACTGACAGGTACCTACTAACCTCCCCTTCCCTTCTCTTGGTAGGGCTTTCGCAGATGGCAGCCTGGCTGGGTCAGTGGAACTCTTGACCAACAGCAGACTTTGGATTTGGGGGGTTGAGGTTCAAGTGAATCTCCTTCTGTGAATTGATGGAGGGTTGTCTTATCCCATTTGGGTGTGGGGTCTGTGAAAAGGTTGAGAACCAAGAGTCCATGAGACCCTGTGCTCTGTGATCATGGCAAGTTCTTGAGCAGGGCAGGGGCGTGATGGGGAGACTGGGGAGCCTGGGTGGGGGGACTCTGGGGAGGCCGACAGACTGGTGGTCAGATGCACGTGGGGGGCGGAGGGCAACTGGGGTCTACTCTGGCAGAGAGAAGCCTTTGATGTGCTTGAATGGACTGGCCAGCATGGAAGTGCAGACGGCTGAAAACAAGCTGGTGTGCCGTGGGTGCTGCTGCTTGTGTAGACGACCCTAGACCGAGACCCACAGGAAAGACAAGGCCGGCTAGGCAGTGCTGTTCCTCCTACCTTGTTTGCCTGCCCACGAACTCTGGACCCTGCCTTCCCTCTGTGGTCCTTGCAGAGAGGATGGCACTCCGTCCCCACAAGGGGCTGCAGGGTTTGTGCCTGGAATATAGACACAGCCACCGGCTCGGGGAGCTGGTGAAGCTGCCAGGCTCTGTCCCTGGGCTTGCCCCTCTCCTGCAGGGAAGGAGCCAGCAAGCAGGTTTCCTGCAAAGCAGCCCCTCCTGGAGCGAGTCCAGGGGAGGCCCCTCTGCCTTGATCTGGAAACCATTTTATGAGCCCAGATAAGAAGGCCTGGGCGGCCCAGGCACTTCCTTTGTTCTTTTCCTCCCAAGCCTCCAGCCTCCTTGGCATCCAAGTCCCCGTTGGAGTCTGGAAGCATTGAAAGCCCCCTATGACTCTGGATTTGCATGTGGGGTCTTCCTGGATTTCCAGGGCCTGGGGGGATGGGCTTGGTCTCACTGAGGGAAAAGCCTTCCTCCTCCTCCTCATCTTCCTGGGGGAGCCGGGCAGTGAGCTTCTGGGCTGCTTCCTCTGGTGGCCACGGGCTGAGTTGCTTTTAAACTACTATTTCCAAGTCCTGTTTTTGGTTCACTCAAAGCAACAGTCCTCTCAGGTGATCCCAGCTTGGGCCTCTGAACAGGACGAACTGCAGTGTCAGCAGTGGAAAGGCCACAGGACTAGGCATCCGAGGTCCTTACTGGGGACTCTGGACAAGCCCCCAACTCCAGGGAGCTTGTGTCTCCTCATTTGTAAAGTGGCGATCATAACATGTGCTTTCCCCAGTTTACAGAGTTGTTCAGACAAAGATCTTTTGAGATAGTGAAGTGTGTGTGGAAAGCATTTCATAAACTATAAAACCACACAGATATAAGGGATTATTATTTTGTCATCTTTATTTTGCAGATGAGTTTTTAAAAAAAGCAAACACATGTGATAAGTTCTCCTAGCCCATACATTGTAAGGGTTGCCTTCTCACCTTAGTACCCCCAGAGGGAAGCACTCTTCTCCCTGATGCTTCTTGGCACCTGACGTCTTTTCTTGCCCTCTTTGGGCTGTATTATCAAGGTGGCATTAAAATCCGGTGGCAACATACATTGGTGTTTTATTTTCTTCTCTTGCCTTAGTTGACTTCATGAAGTAAGAAAGTTTTTTATTTTTCTTTTTTTTGTTCTTTTTTTTCTTTACTCAGAAAATCAGACTTAGTGGGAAATTAAGAAACTGGAAACTTCCACCATGTGTGGTTGTACACAGTTGCTTTTCCTGGCTAATTAGAAATCTGTTTTTCTTGAAAGTCTTCCTGTATCGTGTGGTCGCTTTGCTGCCTTTGTAGGAGTAGCATAGCAACTATAATTGCATCTGTCTTTGAGACTCTTGTTAAGCTCATCTCATCATTTGACACAATAGTATTGCTTATAGATTGGTTTGATTGTGTATTGACCCTAAGATGATGCACTTTACTGTTAGCTTCTATTAATAACAAAATCCCTGCTATCAACTTGTTTTTTCATGATGCATATCTTTCTCCCAAAAGTGTGGAGCAGGAAATTTTGGCAAATTGTGCAGCCTGGTTATATAGAGCTTTATTGCCTTGTAATCCTGTACAGTTTGCAGAGAGAAGAGGTGAGAGTGAGTGATCCCTGGGTGGCTGATGTGGTTGTATCTGACGTGTGGGCCTGTTCTCTCCTTTAGGTCCTGGCCGTGAGTCACCATGGCGCAGCAAGCTGCTGATAAGTATCTCTATGTGGATAAAAACTTCATCAATAACCCGCTGGCCCAGGCAGATTGGGCTGCCAAGAAGCTGGTATGGGTGCCTTCCGACAAGAGTGGCTTCGAGCCTGCCAGCCTCAAGGAGGAGGTGGGTGAAGAGGCCATCGTGGAGCTGGTGGAGAATGGGAAAAAGGTGAAAGTGAACAAGGATGACATCCAGAAGATGAACCCCCCCAAGTTCTCCAAGGTCGAGGACATGGCAGAGCTCACGTGCCTCAACGAAGCCTCGGTGCTGCACAACCTCAAGGAACGTTACTACTCAGGGCTCATCTACGTAAGTGGCTCTGGGTGGGGGATTTGAGGTGGGAGGGGCCGGGCCTTCCCATCACCCTCAGAGGCTGGGCTCTGGCTCTCTAAGGCATGCCGGGGTGACATCCTTGCACTTTGGCATCTTAACACCCCAGTGGGATATTCTCATAACATTATTTTTGTCTCTTCCCTGCATAGCCACAAACACAACAGGAAGCCTGTTTTAGACCAAATGTAGGGAGAAGAATGTGCCCTGTCTGAGGGATGTCTACCCACCAGCCTTGGTCCTCAAGTCTTGGTAGAGATGTGTAGGTTCAGGCCATTGTGGTAACTTCCTCTAAAGCAGGGGATGCCATCTCCTGGCCTCCCACTTTGTTCTTCCTACAAACCGTGGTCCCCTCTCCCTTCACCATTTGGCCCAATCTCATTTTGGGTACCTCTACCATCTTGTTCTTCGCAGAGGCCCTTGGGTGTGGCCTGCTTCCCCGGGGAGTGTGCTTTGGGCACAGGGAACCACGAAGACTTAAACTTGCATCGTGCGTCCACCCAACACTTTGGTGCTGGTTCCTTGCCAGGCATGACAAAGGGGAAGCGTATTTATCCAGAGAACAGCATGTGCAAAGCGCAGCATGTGAAAAGATCAGGAGTGGTCTTTTTTCTTTCCCTAGTGGGGCTACATTTGCAGAAAGACAGCTCATCGGCCGTGTTAGGAAAGTTGGTGACGAGCATTTACCCAGTCCCTAGGTAGTGAGCTCTGAGCTCCTATGGCCCTGGGTCAGAGAGTCCTTTCTAAATCAGTCCCAGGTTCCTCTGTTCAATTCAAAGATACTTCCTTCTGGTTTTGTCCCTAGTGGGGAATATCTGGTTCTTGTTATTCCTAAAATGCTGCTGTAGCCACCTTGGTCTTCTTGGTCTTTGGCTGAATAAAACAATTCTCAGAATGTTTTAGAACTGGAGAAAAAAAAACTTCTCGAGATTATCACAGCCCTCTCACTTTACAGACGGGAAGACCAAGTCTCAGCCCGAGGGGCTTGCTCATGGTCACGTATGTCATAAAAGGAGGTCGCAGGCTCAGCCTGTCATAGAGACAGTGAGTGGCTCCCAAGTGGTCAGCCATGTAATTTTCTGTATGGTTTCACGCGACTTCAGCACACATTAACACACGGTGGGCACCTGTGTGTTCCAGAGTTCCTTATCAGCCCAGAGTTCCTTACCAGCCCAGAGTTCCTTACTGGCCAGACCATATGTGAGGACTGCGTCCCTCATTGATTGCTGAGTCAGTCTGTGCTAATGAGGTCCTTGTTTTCTGCCATTGATGACCCTTTGGGGATGAGCCTGACTGGCCAAGGACCTATCAACCAGCTTAGTCCAACCTTCTAATGTGGCAGGTGGGGAGAATTGTGGCCCAGAAATAGCAAGGGACTTATGCGGGGTCCCACAGCCAGGTGTTGACAGGGGTGAGGCTGACCTGGCATCCCAGCTCTCTCAGCCCAGTTATCTCTCATCTGTTTCTCTCTGTCTTTCTTTTTATTAGAGATAGGGTCTTGCTCTGTCGCCCAGGCTGGAGTGCAGTGGTGCGATCATAGCTCACTGCAGCCTTGAACTCCTGGGCTCAAGCAATCCTCCTGCCTCAGCCTACTGAGTAGCTGGGGCTACAGGTATGTGCCACCACACGTGGCTAATTTAAAAAAAGTTTTTTATAGAGATGGGATCTTGCTACATTGCCCAGGCCTTTTTTGTTTCTTTCTTTTTTCTTTTCTTTCTACTGTGTCTTGCTCTGTTGTTGCTTGGGCTACAATACAGTGGCATCATTATAGCTCACTGTAACCTCAAACTCCTGGGCTTAAGCCATTCTCTAGTCTCCGCCTCTCAAATGCTAGGGTTATAGATGTGAGCCACTACACCTAGCCTCTTATGTTTCTTGATGAGAATATTATGTGGACCAAATTAAAAGCCCTATCCCTAAGGAGTGTTAACCACTGAAATTCAGAATTTGTGACTTATAAAAAAAAATAATGAAGGGTCTGTCCGGAAGCATAGCGTGTCTGTGGGGTGAGAGGGGAGCCACAGCCCCGCTGTCAGGGAGTGGGAGACGCTCCTCTTGGCAGGCCGTGTAGTTCATCTCACCGCACTCTGCTGTGCCACCGAGCCGAGGTGGTCTCTGCTTAGGAAAGCAGAGCACTTAACACGTGGGAGTTGGGGCCTCTAGGACTGGTTCAAATCCCAGCTCTGCCCCTTACTGACCACACGTGGCTGCCTGCAGCCTCACTTCCTTACCTGCAAGGGTTCCGCGAGAACTTGGGAAAGCGGCCAGCTAGCACCTGGCTTGCGGCAGGGCCCGGGGCCTGGACTCAAGGGCTGCAGGTGCTTTTACGAGGAAAGGTGACTCCCCTTTCTCTGCTTGGCCTTTTGCTGGTGTCTTTGTTTAACTTGGGCCCCGTCTGAGAGCTGCTGGGCGTGAAACAAGTCGAGTGCCTGCGCCTGCGTCTGTCAGCCGGCTGCTCGCCGCCTTTCCTGCTTGCAGAGGGGAGCGGCAGTTACGACAGTACACTCGATGTGAGCGGCTGCGTCTTTCCTCTGCAAGCGACGTGCAGGGCTTTCTGCTCTGTGGGCGGGCATGGTGGTTGCCCAGGCTTTTTCTCCAGAACTCTGGCTGGAGGCGTTAACTCTCTTTTTTGCTGCTTTGCCCTCACCTCCAGTGTGCGGTTCCTCCTGCCTCGCACCAGCTTTCTCCCAAGTGTCATCGCAAGAAGGCCAGTTGATTGCCTCCGCGATTGTCCCAGTGGAGACCCCAGCAGGTGCAGAGCTGTGGGGAGGCCAAAGCCACTCGGTGGGGCTGCCTGGGCAGAGGGCGCCGCCTCATTCACAGTCCTCCTCTCCACGAAAGGTTCCAAATGGTGACCTCAGGAGCCTTTGTGCAGCCTGCTCGCTGGCATTGTGGGTGGCGTGGCTAATTCTGTGCCACAGCTGCTCTGTCTTTTTCTTCGGGAGGTGAGGCCCTGGGATGGGGGCGGCTGGGCACAAAGAGCCTCTGTGGCCCATGAATGGAGCAGCTCCCTGGCGTGGCCGCGTGGGAGCAAAGCCACTTGCTCAGTGTCTGTCCCTCCACGAGAATCCAGTGAGTCTCCTTCCTCCTACCTGAGCTGCATCGCTCATTCCGCGGGGCTGGTTTCGTCACATCCACTGATCTGCTGGGATTATCCCAGAGAACTCTGAGCCCCTGTAGACTACTCCGCAGGACCATCTGCCCACTCAGCTGCCAGAAAGACTTGTCCTAATGGCCCTCAGCCCTCTTCTGCCGTTGATGCCAGCTGTTTCCAAACATCTGGTTCTGTGGCACTCCCTAAATGTGTGACCATGTGTCCTTGGCTTTTATCAGGCTGGATTTCCTAGAGTGTGGGTTTTCTCAAAGCCCAAGAACAAAGCTTGATTGTTTCTGAGCTCCTGGGATGACCTTGCTGCTCCCTGGCCATCTTTCTTGTCCCCACTCAACATTCACACAGAGGGAAAGCCAGAAGGGTCTTCTGCTCCACTCCTTGCTTCCTGTAACACCCAGGCCCACAGGTTGCCAATGCCACGTTTGGACCTCTTAGCTTTCCTGGGCTCTTGTGAAGAGTGGTTGAGAGAAAACAAATAACTGATTATCGCAGGAAGAAAGGAAGTAAAGGGCCCCGCCTGCCCTCCTCCAAACAGAAGCGGCGGCCCAACACGCTTGTTCATTTCCAAGCTCAGCTGCTCTTTTGAAAGTAGACCAGTGTGTGGTTGGCGAGGCCCTCCGAGTTCTGCCATCAGTCTAGCTTCTGTGTGGAAATTCCAAGTGCCTCAGCCTTTGGCCAATGCCTGGGAAGAGCCTTTGTTTTCATGGCTGGTTCCTGTATGGACACTGTCCTTGGGTTCGGCCAGAAGATCCATCCTCAGCTTTGGAGGGACGGGCCGGGCACAGGTGGAAGGGGCTGGGTTGACCCTGTAGCAGCCCCTCACATGTTGGCTGATCTTGGATGGCGGGTGAAACCGTGAACAGTAAAGGTGCAGGCCACTTGTAATGAGGGAAACAGAAAGATGTAAGGCTCTGGGAGAATTGGCCTTCGTGACCAGGGTGGTCGGCATTGGTGGTAGTGAGACCCAGGTCTGCTCCCAACTCTGCCCAAAGCCTTGTGACCTTCACTGTCACTTCACAGGGGCAGGCTGCAGGTGGGGCGAAGTGTGGAGCACTGGACCTCGCCCCGCCAGTCCTCCTGTGGCCTGTGGCCCATTCTCTTGGGAAGACAGGGCTTGGGTTACTCCAGCTGCTTGGAGGGAGTCAGGTCCCCCAACTGAATGCCCACCGCCTGGGTGGTCTTGGGGTCTTGCACCACTATTAGGAGTCTGTCTTTTTTTTTTTTTTTTGGTGGGCGAGAGCGATCTTGGCAGAAAAAACAGCAGGAAGCTTATTAGAGAAAGAATTAGTAGTCACAAAGTAATATACAGTTTCCTGAAGGCACTAAGGAAAGACAGATCTGGACAAACTGTTGCCCTCAGAAGTGGCTCTCCTGACCTACCCAGAGCTACTCTCCAAAGCTGTGCTGGGTACTGTGCTAAGTACTTTATCTTACTTAATCCTCATGACTGCCCAGTGAGGTATAGATCTCTGCCTGTCCTCATGTTACAGATTGAGAAATGGAGGGAGAGGGAGAATAAAAACTTGCCCTTGCTGGAATTTGAACTCAGGACACCTGACTTTGGGGGTTTGATTTTAACGTGGTCTAGTGTTAGGTATATATCAGGTGCTTCACTTTCAGGGTGTTGACTAGTTGGGTTCCCCTCCAGAGAAGGCCTGAGTGTTGGAGAAGGCTCCCAGGGAGCATGGAAGAGCGCGCTATCTGCCAGTGATCCACTAGCCCACAAAAGACCTAACTAGTTTAAGAGCGCAATGAGTTTTTCCCCAGTGCTCAAAAGGTCTAAGCGTGAATGTCCCTGCGAGTCCCTCAGTGTGGAATTATTTGTGTTTCTACACAGTTCACTGTGCTGCAGCTGAATCCTCTTCTCTTTGTGCATCTCTCACGATGACAAACACATCTCTTATTGTTCTCAGATCTGTTTTATAACTGGACTTCTGCTGTCCGCTTGGCCCCAGGTCTTGCCCAGTGCACACACTTGCCGACATACAAAGCTGGCAGCACTCCTGCAGCTGAGAGGGAGGACCTTACCAGACAGAGCAGAGGATGCTGGTGCGCCCCATACCTGCAGCAGGTCTGCGGGAGCTGGGGCACCAGAGCAAGGATCTCCTGGAGTGTTTTCATGTCAGGCTGACTCCGGGGCCTTGAAGCAACAGACACTTTGCTACAAAGTTTGAAAGCTACTGAGAATCACACTTCCTGACCCATTCCTATTTGCTGTTCTTTTCTTTAGACCTATTCAGGCCTGTTCTGTGTGGTCATCAATCCTTATAAGAACCTGCCCATCTACTCTGAAGAGATCGTGGACATGTACAAGGGCAAGAAGAGGCATGAGATGCCCCCCCACATCTACGCCATCACAGACACCGCCTACAGGAGTATGATGCAAGGTGAGTGCCGCAGGGGCAGGAAGGCCCTTGCGAACATGAGCAGCTTCAGTCTTCCCAGGGGCTCAGTCTTCACCTGTGGCCTCGTGACACCATAGCAGGTGCTAATGCACATTCAGTGTCACAGTGATCTAGTGGCGGGTGATGGGGTAGTGCATCCTGGAGGTCTGTAAGCCATTGTATGAGAGCTGGGGCCAATGGCTATCCAAAGGACATGTTGATATGTTGATAGAATGTTCTAGAAGCTTTAAAAATTACATTGCCAGTTATTTTTCCAATTTCTCTTTTCAAAAGGTTTCATGCCAGTCCTTTCTGCTGTCTTCTGGGCCCCTTCTTCTACCAGTTACTACCTTTCCTCCATGTTTCTTACCTCTTCTTCTCTCGCTCCTTCCCCACGGTCTGGAAACATGCTTGAGTTTTCCCATCTTTACTGAAGCAGACACAGAGTCTCCCCTGGCTTCTGCACCCCACTCAGCCTGGCCTCTGCTCACTGCCTCCATTCCCACCTCCCAGGCCCATGCCTTCTCCAGACTGGCTGACAGAGGTCACCCACTCCTTGAGTGTTGCTAAATCCATGGTGCTCATGAGTTCCTAACTTACTACGCCCCTCCCCAGCACTGGACAATCTTGACCGCTCCCTGCCTGGGAATGCTGGGATGGATTGGTGCTGTCTGCCACAGTATGGGCAAGGTGCCTTGGATCAGGCCATAGAGATAAGTGTTAGAAAGTGCCAAGTGGCTGGGACGTTATCCTGCCCCCGGATGCCCTGGCAGTCTAGGTGGGGAGACGAGACATGTTTGCAGACAGACATCTGTGGCCACAGCCACATAACAGGACATGTTGAGAGCCTTTCCTTCCAACCCTCTCTGATCCTCTACTCTCCACCCCCCACCTCGCACCCCCACTCGCACCTCTCCTGTTGCTCCCCCTGCCTTGCATACCGTGCCCCTCGAGGTCTCACGACAGCTCCTGTCCTCTCACTCCGGGTGTTCCTCTGGATGGTGGCCTCAGCCACTCTAGGGGCTTCTGCCACCACTTCCCAGCTGGGGATTGGCACTGTCACCTGAGTGCCACCAGCCACTTGCTCCCAGGTGCCGCCTCTGTGCTGCCATTTCTCCGTCCACCCAGTCTCCCAAGCCTGGAACCTGGCTCATCTTACATTGTTCTCTTCCCCTCATCCCTTTCCCAAGCCAGCACTTCCTGTGGTTTGTTCTCTTTTAATACTTCTGACCCTTTCCCCCCTCTTTCTGCCCCTTGGCCCTGGCCTTGGTTCAAATGTCCACAATTTTTTGCCCGCACTGTTGTTATGGCCTCTTAACCATGACTCTTAACAGAGGCCTTCTTCTCTGCTTCCACCAGCTGGTCATTTTTCTAGATTGCAAATCTCATCAAACCCCTGAAATCTTGACATTGTAGAAAGGCTCCTCGTTGCCCTAGAGGTAACACTCAGACTTGCTGGCAGCATTCAGTGCCCTTCACAAGTCCCCTCCTGCCTACCTCTCCAACTTCCTGGCTGTGTGGGACTCCTTACATTTCTCTAAAAGCTCTTTCTGCCTCAATCCACCATACCTGCTCCATCTGCCCGCAATGTCTGGCAAGGCCCTACTCTTCTTTTTTTTTTTTTT
>VBSM01003169.1:27750543-27814107 GCA_008086735.1 Cheirogaleus medius | reverse complement strand
CTCCCAGAGTGCTAGGATTACAGGCGTGAGCCACCGCGCCCGGCCCCTACTCTTCTTTTAAAAACACAACTGAAGCATTATGCTCTCCAGGGGGAATAGCTGGTCTAGATACTTGCATCAGAGCCCTGGTAGTATTTTATTTGACTTGTGTATTTACACATTTGTGTTTTTCCCCTAGATATGCACAGGGCCCATGTTTCTTTTGTATCCTCAGAACTTAGCCAGGTACCTGGCATAAGTAATCCTAACTCAAACCGAACTTTAGGCAGGGCTGTGTTCTTCAATCTTGTGTTGGTAGTGGTTTTCTGCATCCTATCACATATGCCTCCTTTTTTCTTTAAACTTTGTAGACTATCTAGGCAGTAGTAATGAATCTTGTTGCATTCATAACTTTGTCCCTTGTTCAGTGGTTTAAAATGGCAGCATGCGGGTCTATCTTGCGGCATATGCACAGTGCTGTAGAGAGATGTCTCGTCGTCAAGCTTGATGAATGATATAGGATGTGCACGTTTGGCACAGCCTTTGGCTTATGTTCACGTCTATCCAAATTCCTCGAGGAAGTCAGCCCTTCAGCTTTAAAGTAGGATGTGTGTTTCACAGTGCTAACCAGAGTGGCAGCGTGGGGGAAGATTCCAGAGGAGTCTGAGTTTTTGTTTCTAGAGGTTACCAGTCAGTTTTCTCCTGGTTTTCTTAATTGGCCTAGTGCAAGAAATGTACTCTGGAGTCTTCTTGAGATCTGCACTGCGGAGTAAGAGCGTGTTCTCATGCCAGGGACCCTTGACTTAGTTGTGTAGCAGGTGGGCTTTTTTACTTCTGGGCAAGCCATTACGACAAGAGTAACGTCATAGCGTGAGGCATGGTTCTAGGAGGTGGGTCCATGGAACTGGACTTCCAGACTTTCTTCAGTTAACCTGTGGGATTTCTCCAAGAGATTCGTTCAATTTTTATGTGTTCAACAGCGAAACAATCTGGGGGTGTTCTGAAAGCTCCATAGGTTGGAAATAGGAAAGAAGGGATATGCGGAGAGCTAGCGCTCTCCTTCGCCGTGACTGTGACAGGACTGAGGAGCTGCCCCGAATTATGAGGGCAGGTGGGCGGGCATTTTCATCGTTTGCAGCCCAGGGATAGGAAACGCGTATACAGGCACGGGCAACCTAAGTTTTGGGGGCTTTCTTTTTAATGTCCTGTGCAGGGGTTGAGTCCACGTGTTTCCCAACCCTCGACCTGAGAGCGTGTCACTTTGCCTCCTGCATAGCGTCGAACTTGCAGCTCTTCAGCTCCCATGTTGACGGACTAAGGATGTTTCCAAGCTATCAGAAATTTCCTTCTTCTCGTACACAGTTGACCTGCAAAGCAATTAGCAGTAGGTGTCTTGTTCTTGAGGCAGGGAGGAAGTCAGTAACAGAAGTTGCCCATGTTATGATGAGGCGGTTCTCTAACTAAGATAGTTTCCGGGAGAAGTCTGGCTCTTGCCCTAAGGTATTGCCAGTGGAGCCCCAGGAGCTGCAGGAGTTAAAATTTGCTCCTCTCTTTTGGAGCAAAGTCTTGGCACATGCTGTCCACCTGGCTTTTCGGGAAACAGGTTTGTTCTCTGCCACTCACATCTTAAAAGGCATGGCCAGATGGTTCCTTTCCTGGTTTTTCTTTAAACAAGAACTAAACAAAGGTTTCCTTCCTGAGCTGACTGTGGCTTATGACATACTAGCATTTATTCTGCCAAACAGGGTTGTCGGTGGCTTTGTCTGGGGACTTTTATGAGGTGAGCTCTTTGACCCTTCCTGGGGACCTCTCTCTGTCTCTGTCCCTGTCCAGTGCTCTGCTTTGCCTGCACAGTCCTGCTCTGTGCCTGTGTCCCACAGGGAGTGTTAGTGGTGCTCTCGTGCACTTTCAGAAGCGTCCCAGTTGGCATAATAAATTATATGTCACTGTACCTGTTGTCAGGCTAAGCCAAGGTTTCTCACACTTGGCACTAGTGACATTTGGGGCTGGATGATTCTCTCCTGGGGGTGTGGGGAGTTGTCCTGAGCACTAAAGGATGTCACAGCATCCTGGCCTCTACTCACTAGATGCTAGCAGTGCCTTCCCTCTCCAGTTGTGACAACCAAAGATGTCAGACATTGCCACCAAATGTCCCCTGCAGAGGAGGGGGCTTACCGCCAGTTCAGAAGCACCAGACTAAGCATTGCAGCTTGGTTTTACTCCGAGTGCTGCTTCTGACGGATCGGTAGTGCTGCCTGGAGCCCTGTGCTGGCAAGGACTGGAGACTCAGTGCCCGGGAATGCTGGGATGGATCGGTGCTGTCTGCCACGGCATGGGCAAGGTGCCTTGGATCAGGCCATAGAGATAAGTGTTAGAAAGTGCCAAGTGGCTGGGACGTTATCCTGCCCCCAGATGCCCTGGCAGTCTAGGTGGGGAGACGAGACATGTTTGCAGACAGACATCTGTGGCCACAGCCACATAACAGGACATGTTGCTGCGTATACCTGGTGCCAGCATGACCGCAGCAGGTGTCAGGGGTCCCGGGAGTTTGGGGGAAGATGTGGCTATGAGGCCTGGGGTGGGAAGACATTGTGGAGGTCGGATCCTGGGGGCCGGTGGCCGGTGTGTGTCAGTAGGTGGCTACAGTGCAACCCAGACGTGACCAGCACAGTTTCGTTTGTTGTTTTAATCCCCAGCCTTGGGTTTAATTAAAGTTGTGGTGACATGGTCGGTTTACCTTCCCAACCCTGGGTTTCCCATTTGGCTAATTTGTTGTCATAGCCATTCCCAGGTCTTCCTGCCCTGGGGATTGGACCATTCCTTAGGATGCTACGACGGCACTGAAGGCTTTGAGCTGTCTGCAGTCGGGAGGGTGAGAAGGTGTAGGTTTCGTGTTGCTGGCCCTTGCTAGGCAGCTACCCGCTTTAAGTGGGGCTGGGGTGTGTGGCTCAGGGTAGGTACAAGGGGCTGCCTGGGGAGTTAAGGCAGAAGTTGCTCAGCTGTCCATTGTCTATAAAAGGTGCGGAACTCCTGGCTTCCTCTGGGGCAGGCCCTCCAGGATCTCCCGCTGTGGGGAGGTGTGTGGCTCTTACAGGGGAACTGGCCAGGTGGAGAATTTGCCTTGAGCCCAGTTACCTCCCCAACAGGAGCAGAAAAAGCTCCTTCTGGTAAATGCCCTTGGAATGTTCTGGTATGTTAATGAGCACCCAGCATCTCCCGGGGAGCAGCAGCAGGGTCTGCTTTCATTCTCAGCCTCACCTGACCTGGCAATTTGGGAGCTACTTAACCGTGTGCTCTGTGCCCACCCCAACCTGGTTCTCAGCAGAAGCCGCAGCAGAAGTGGCTAGTCCCCGAGTGGCGGCTCAGAGTGCCCAGTGAGTGTCCACATTCCTCTCGGTGTCTGACTGACCTTTCTGGGTAAACGGTGGAGGGTAGAGTTCTGTGCTGTCTTCACGTCTGAACACAGCTCTTCTCGTCACAGGCAAAGGGACAGGCCCCGCTGTGTTAGCTGACCTGTCCAAAGGCCTGCAGAGAGCCAGCCCCGGAAGCCGGGGTCTCCGGATTCCCCGTCCTGGTGCCCACACCCCAGGCATTGGCCCTTGGGGCGCTGGCACCCCTCATTCTCTCTGGCTGGGTGGTTAGGTGGAGATTAGGGGAGGAGAGGCCCTCCCTTGCCCTGTCCACATTCTGCCTGCCCTGCTAGTTGTCACTTCCACGGAACCATCTGCTTTCCAAGGTTTTCCTGAAGAAAAGGCCATGTTCGTCAGAGGCTTGGGCAATGCTTCAAGGGTACAGTAAAGCGGGGTTTTGCACGGAGTCACCAGGACGGGCGGCTGAGGAGCCAGAGCAGCAGAAGCCGCGGAGGGTGACTCCGCTGAGGCAGGAGTGTGCGGCCAGGAGGCTGCGAGCCTGCCAGGCGTGGGCACACAAGGGCCCCGCTGTCTGCCGGGAAGGTCGGGAGTGGCCCTGTGGGTCCGCGTGTGCCGGGGGGTGGGGGTGGGGGTGATGGCAGTACGGGCTCACAGGGAGGGCCGTGCTCTGGTCTGTGCGTGCTCTGCTCCCCGAGCACTCTGCAGAGAGCACGCTGACAGCTGGGGGAGGCTGCGGTCTAGTTCCCAGAGGCAGGTAAATCGAGTCAAGGTGAGAGTGAGAGTCCACACGTAAGAATAGGAGGGGCACCAGGTGCCAGGCACTTATATAGGCCACCGAAAAGGGTCTGCTGGGCCTTCCTGAGCCTTAGCCTTAGGGGAAACAGGCCTGTGAACGAGAGGAAGTGTGGTGTGGAGGAGCGGCGGGGGGCTGGACTACATTGAGCAGGAATCTGGCTCTTTCACTTCCTGGCTGTGACCTGGCTAGCACAAGTTAACTTCCTCTGGGCCTTCGTTTTCTCGTCTGCCTCTTGGGCTTCGTAAAACTTCCTTGGCAGCCTCGTGGTAAGAATTGAGACGTGGGAGGCCTGGCCTGGGATGAGTACCTGTTAAAAGGTGGCACTGGGAGTCTGAAAGCACAGTTTCTTGACCGAACTGCCCCAGCCTTCCACAGAACCTGGAGCCTTCACATGGCTCATTCCTCACATCCACACCCCTGCTTATGTAATGGAGGTGATAACCAAATGCCTCCCCCAAATGCCTCTTCCAGGTCTGCATTTTAAGCTCCTCAAAGAGACTCCCCCGAGAGTCCAGGCACAGGAAGTGACTTGTCACATCTGCCTTCCCACCGGCGTGTGATAGTTTGTCTGGTCTTGTCCCAGCACTCAGGCCTCCGGCTGGCGTGGCCTCGCTGGGACTGCAGGAGAGCGTGGTGCTCGCTGTGGGTCAGGTCTCCTGCAGCGCTGAAGTGCTCCTCTGCCCACCGTGCGGCCTGGGCCGGAGAGGGCCTGCAGCAGGCGGGCACCCTCCTCCCGCTGATCCGGGCTGCTCAGTCCTGCCCAGGAGGACAGTCTGGCCCAGCGTGTGAGGCTGCTTCATTATCATGTGGTCCTGCTTGCCAGTCTCCTTTCTAGAAAAATCTCTCTAGAAGAGGAATCTGCAGTAAATGGATCCTTTTCAAGGATTCGGCTTTAGGCTTGCCTTATTTATTTATTTTTTTTAAATCCAACTCAGCAGGCCTGCTGTGCTTTGCTCTGGGCCAGCTGAGTGGGAAAGAAGAAGGAAGTGGCCTCTTGGAACCTGAAACTTTGGGGGTGGTTGAAAATTTGGCCCAATGTTTTTGTTACTCCCTCAACAGACAAGCAACAAAAGCTCACCTGTGAAATCCCTAATTGCTAAGCCGCTTTGCGCTTTTGGCCTCCTTGCCAAAGAGAAGCAAAGTTCCTCTCTAGCTGCCTGGTGAGTGCCACTCACCGGCCTGTTTCTCCTGTTCCCTCAAGTTCTGGCTCTGGGATTGCAGTCATACCATGTCCCACTGTGTCAGGGCTGAACAGTGACGTGTTTGGAGAAAAGGGTTGCTTTCCTTTACCTGCTGATTTTTTGGAATTAAGCTGTCAGATAAGAAAAATAATTCCCTAAAATTAAAGTGAGATAAACGAGCTGAAAGACCGCAGGTATCGAAGGTGGGATTCCGTAAGCAGCTTCTGTGAGATTCGTTCAGTCTGACCAAGGCTGTTGGCCCAGTGTGGCCTCTGTAACTTGAGGACATTTGGCCGATGGTGCCTCAACAGTGCCGATCGAGTCTCAGGACATCGTTCCTATGGGTGTTGTGACTCTTCACAGAGATCTTGTCTGTCCAGCCTGAGCTGGTCCTCAGGTAGGACAGGGGCTAAGCGGGAAGGGAAGGCAGTGTGAGCTGTGTTCCAGGAGCAAATTCTGTCCCCAAAGCCACCAGCATGCCTTTCAGTAGACCGACTGTTCCTTCTCCAAGGCAGCTGGAGCCTCTGGGTTCATCAGGAAGCATCTTCCTGTGCTGTTACTGTTCGTGTCCCTGCGTTGTCAAGCCTGACACCGCCAGTCTTTCTCTTTGCAGGCTCTTTGTGCTCCAGAGGGAGCCAGGTTTGTCAGGAGCATTGCTTGGCTGTGTCTGTCCCACTCCCTGTGTGCGTCCTTCTCCGCTGTTCTCCCCTTGCTCCCTCCCCGAGAGCCCAGCCCTCTGCAGGACTGTGAACCGGGCCTGTTCCTCTCTGTGGGATTCTGCCAAGGCCCCTCTGGCTCTGTCTTTCCTTCTCCCAAGGGGAACGTTGGGTAAGAGCCAGCAGCCTGACCTCCGAGTGTCAAGTCCCTTTGAGTATCTTGGAGTGTCCCAGTGGCCTTTGCTGTGGGCAGTCAGCAAGCACATGTGGCTTTTGAATTTCCCTCCAGCCTGACCAACCTGTTAGAGCTGCCCTTGTAGCACCCCACGAGAAGAACTTTCTTCCTCCCGGCTGCACCCACAGGAGAGGTGGATCGACAGCCAGCACTGGTGTTTCTAGCCAGGTTTGCCTGTGCTCTGGGAATTTACTTGTGTTCTCATAAAGCATTTTGGCCAAAAGAAGGCTTGTTTGGTGCCTGGCTTGCTCTCTGACTTATAATAACGGTTAGGAGCAGTCCCTTGAGCTTCTTCCCAGTTATCCAGGGTGCTTGGTGGGAGAGGGCTACCGTTCTCTGCCTCCTATTGCTGGAGACTTGGGCCTTCTCAGCAAGTTCAAACCAAGGTCCTGTCTGGGGAAGCACAGGGGCTGTGGGCGGAGGCCTGGGCCAGGTTGAACTGGTTTCTGGCTTGGATCGCTGCTGAGCCAGCAACTCCTTGGTCTGGGCCTACCTTTGTGCCCTGGAGAGCACATTTGCCAGCCACCACATCGTGTGCTTAGGAGCCATGGCAGGGGCTTCCTTCTCCCTGGCTGGCTGCAAATGCCAGGGAGCTCCAACACACACGCCTCCCTGCTCGGCCTGGGTCACTTTGCACCTGCTTTTTCTCACCTATTTGCCTCCCAACAGCTTCTAGCCCAAGCTTGTGAATTAGGCTGGCTACGGGGAGGGTAGCAGACAAGCTACCATGACGGTGTTGACGGCCCGATCTTTGCAGCATCTAGGTAGGCCTGCGGGTGGTACCGAGTGCCCCGCCTGTGGGTGCTCTCAGCGGAGAGGAGTCTGGGGAAGGACTCTGATCTCTAGGCTGAAATGATTGAACTAGATGCTTTCCAAGGCCTTGCCAGCCCCTGAGTTCCGAGCTCGACGCCCGCAGGTTGTGTACTTTTCTGATTGCTTTGCACTTTGGCCTGCCGAGACCTGGATGCTGTCCACAGGAGGGTCTCAGGGACAAGTGACTCTGGAATCTAGGAGTCTGCACAGGGCAGCCTGAGATGCCTGTCCCAGGCAACTTGGGGCAGAGGTGACTGTACACAGTGAGCCACCCGCTGGGGCTGCTCTGGAACTTTTGTGAAAGCAGAAGACCCCTTAGTGGTGGAAAGTTTCAGGCCTGTTTGTCGTGCGTCATCCCATCAGTCTTGCCCCACGCAGGCATGGCTCCCAACCTGAAATTGCCCTTCCTTTTCTTTCTTTCTGGCATATAACTGCTTGTCAGTCAGTTCTTAAGAAACCTGGTGGACCTGAAGATGGGGTCCCAAGGGCAGGGCAGGGTGATCTTCCAGGGGGAGCCCCAGAGAGCAGCTCCATTCTGGAACCTTAGGGAGGCATCAGCTTGGGAGTGTGGCAATGAGTCAGCCCCGGCAGTGGCTGCTGGTGAAGCAGGCCCCCTTCCTCTGTACTTCCTGTAAGGCTGATGTCACAGTTGTGTGAGCCTCGTGGCCTTTTATGGACAAGAATGAGCCGCAGCTCTCCTCTTACAGAGGAAGTGAGCGATAAGGCCCCCAGCAGAAGTCTGTACCTGGGGTGAAATACCTGTGGTCAGGTTCCCCTGCCTCCTGCCTGAGCCAGGCCTTCTGAGCTGGCTGGAAACACCTGGCCACATCAGCATGAGTGACCTCACCACATGGGCCTGGCCTCAGGACATCTCGGATTCAAAATAAAATCAGGAGGGAATGGCCTGGTTCCTGAATGTGTAACTTATGAAAAGCCCTGTGGTGCTGGGAGGTGCTCAGT
Source organism: Cheirogaleus medius (assembly GCA_008086735.1). Classification (NCBI taxonomy): domain Eukaryota; kingdom Metazoa; phylum Chordata; class Mammalia; order Primates; family Cheirogaleidae; genus Cheirogaleus; species Cheirogaleus medius. The sequence continues at coordinate 27,806,116 of VBSM01003169.1, read as the reverse complement.
GGAGAGGTCGGGGGAGTGGCAGTTAAAGACAGTGTACGCAGCAGTTGCCGTCTGTCCTCAGAGCAGCCCACTCTTGTGCCCGGAGAGGTCAGGGGGCCAGGCAGAAGTGCAGGGCCAAGAGCGGAGCCCAGGGCACTAGAGCTCACAGCCAGTGGCTCCAAATGTGTATGGATCAGTGGTTGTCAAACTGTGCTCTGAGGAACCCTGTTTCTACCCCACTGTTCCTTGCTCAGGGATTTCAGAAGATTTTATCTGAGGAAAGGCTGCTACTCCTTTTTTTAAAAGTCTGAAAACTACTGCAGAGTGACTCATAATCCTGTCTCTGCCCCACCCCCACCAAGAGGTGGCTGGCGGCAGGGGTTCAGGAGTCTACAGTAGGCCAGGCCTTCAGCTGGCAGGGAGCCCGTGTCCCAGAAGAGGGTCGTCCCCAGTGGCTGTGCACCCCCTAGGTGCTGGGTCCCCTCTGGTGCAGAGGAAGGAAGGGCGTTTTCAAATAAGCCTTCAGTCTGTACAGGCCCAAATAAGGACTTGAGCCAAAACAAATGGATAGGGCTGGACTCTGAGTGTCCTCATCCTATGAGATGACAGCGGGAGGGAGGGCTGAGGGAATGAGTGCCAACGAGGGTCCCCGCCAGGGTGCATGTGGTGGGGGATTGGCAGAGTAAACTGAGTCAGCCTCCTGGTTGCTGAGGGTTCTAACCACCCCACCACCAAAGAGAGATGCTTCTGGGATCAGGAACAAATCTGGAAGAACTGCTGTGAGAAGAGACTTGTGCAGAACAGGGACAACAATATGTGCCTTATCTGCCTTGTAAGGTTATGGGAGGCCACACAAGATAACCGAGCAGAACCTACCGGGACTGTTGGGAAAACCTTACTGGGTGTAAGGGCCATGGTGCGATGCACTCTAGGCAGGTGGACTTGGGGTGCTGAGTGGTGGGGCAAGAGCTGAGGAATGAGGAAGGCCCCCCAGCAGCTTGCCTTTCTAAAATCATTTGCCCAGATGAATGTTTCTGGCAAAGCAAATTAGGATTGCTTTAGAGTGTGTTTGGGCTGTCCACAGTGGTGACCCAGCTCTAGAAACTGGAGGCCGAAGACCTGGGGACGGTGGGGTGGATGGAAGTTGGATAATGAGTTTGGCTCTAGGATTTTAGGATTTGGAGTGTGTGCTGGCCTCTTTGTGCGTGTGTCTGTGCATATGCCCGTGTGTGAGCAGTTCTGTGTACTTGTGTGTCTACACATGTGTGTAAGTAGATGTGCCTTGGGTTCCTGTGTTTGCTCACGTGTGTCTGTGTACCTGACCTGTGAGTGCATGCACGGCTGTGAGGCTTGTGTGCATGCATGTGCACATCTATGTGTATATCAGTGCATACATGTCTGTGTTCACACGCCTATATGTGCATGTGTGTACATGCGTGTATCTGTGTGCAAGTGCCTGTGTCCACCTTTATCCTGGTGTGCCTGTGTGTAAGCACAGATGCCTGTGTCTCTGTGTGCACACATGTACAGCTGTGTCTGTCACTGTGCGCATGCCCACAAGTGTGCTTCCTGTTGTTTAGCGGCAAAGCCTCTGACTCGCCCTCACACAATTAGAGGAATTCCAGCCATCCCAGGGCCTGGGCCTGGACCGCCCTGGGAAAACGGTTCCTCTGGAAGGGATGGGAATGTTTCCTTTTATGGTAGCGTGGGCCGTTGCTGCTCAGGACTTGCCAGCACGTGCAGGTACATTCTTGCCTGCTGTGGGCTGGTGAGTAAACACGCCCGCAGCTGGGGCAGACCACGGGAGTGGTGGTGGGGGCAGGGAGGCCTGGGAGGACAAAAATGTTTGTTCCACGCCCTTATCGGTTGCCACGCCGTTGTTAGGGAGCAAGAGATGTTCCCCAGTCTGTAGTTCCTGCTGCCTCCTTCCCTTCTGTCTTCCTGCCTGTCTTATCCAGGGCTGATCTCGGTCACTGCTGTGCAGCCTGGACAGACTCTGTCTTGCAAGACAAGGGCGGGGCAGGGTTCCCTGAGGGCCTGGCCCCTGAGCATCCTCACCCTGAGAGCAGGCTGTGGGTGTGTCTGCGTCCCTCTCTGCACCCCACTCCACTGACACTTCCTGGGGGCTGGGGCTGAGGGCAGGGGCAGCTGCCGCTTTTGTTGGTTGTGAGGTTTGTTTTTTCTTCTTTCTATCCAGACTCCCTCTTTCTCGCCAAATGACCAGCAGATGGGAGAAGGGATGGTAGTCAGTGCCCAGGCCACGTGCAGAGGCCAGGCTCGCTAGACAGCTCACCTCAGGAAGGGCTGGTGACCTAGCCAGTGGGTGTCTGCTAGTGTCGAGCAGTAAATCCATCTCCTGAGGCCACGCAGAAAGCCATGAGTCATTCTCCCAGTGCCTAGTCATGCATGGCCCTGACCAGGTGCTGTGAGCCACAGAGCAAGCCCTTCACACATCACCAACGTCCGTGTTTCTATCCAGTACTGATGCTGCGTCAGCAGCTACGAGTGCTCTCCTGGCCTGACGGTGCCGCTACCACCCATCCCGGTGTGTTGTCCCCCCCCCATGAGAAGCAAATAGACAACAGCTCACTCTATTTACGGGGGGGGGCACGTCAGGTCCATTTATGTGTCATTCCCCCCCAGTATTTGTTAATTGTTTATTTATCAAGAGAAACTATTCCTTAGCCCACATATTTGTGTCTCATAGTTCAGGAACCCAGGTCAGTGATAAACTGCTTTGCAATTCAACCCAAATAAATTCTTTCTATTCCAAAACCACTTTGCACTCTGAAAGATACCAGCCTTCCTCATCTCCTCAAAATCTTTCCATACTTTCTGTAGAAATCTGCATACACCTTCTTTCTTGGTTGAGCCACAAGAAGTTTATAGCAAGCTGCAATGCCCAGGATGCAGCGAATGCTGCAACGGTATGAAATTGCAGGGGCCTGGCCAGAAGGCCACCTTCTGAGGTCTTGTCACAGCACTAGAAGCCGTGACAGTTTCAGTCCTTGACAGAAATGTCAACCTCGGCACGGCACTCCTGGCTGATGGAGAAGTGCATTGCCTAACGCACTGTCTCCATTTTTCAAAATAATGCTGTGAGGGGGTTGGGGGTATCCACTTTGTGGATGCAGAACCGAGACTCAGAATTACATACCTCGCTGCAGCTCAGACACGAGTGGGTAGCCTGATCCTGGCCTCAGGCCGGCTTTACTGCAGGGGGCGTTGGATGGGGTGGAATAAGAAGGGAAGAAAATGAGCTTGTATTTTCAGCCATTGCTTAAGATTGGACACCCAGGACTGACCCACATCAGCCCGGATACCTTAAAGCATTTCCGCCAACTTCACCTTCAGAGGGTGGGTGTTGCTTCTCCTCCCGCACCCAAGGAGGGGCGTGTTTATAGCCTTATCCGAGAGTGGTTCACAGAGCTGGGGGTGGCTGCTGAAAGTTCCTAACACCCGGGCCTAGAGAGCAAGTGGTCACAGAAACCCGTCGGAAGCTGTCATTCTTTCCAAGCTGCCTCTAAACTTGGTATCACTTGCCAGACACCATGCTGGTGTGTTCACACGGGTTGTCGACATGTATTCTAGTCCCTCGCTGGGGACGAGCGGCTGGGGCTCGGAAAAAGCCGAGCACCTGTCCCGGGTCTCCCGCCCTGTGAGCGTCTTACGCAGGGCTGTCCCTTTGCAAAGCTGGGCCTCCTTATGCCGCCTCCCCCAGCCTCTTACACGGTGCTCCCACCGCTGCCACAGGCCTTGTTTCTAGCAGCCTCACCCCCGGCTGTGAGCATGCAGGGCAGGCCGCCTCCGCTCCCAGTAAAGCAGGCTCCTGGGAGCTTCCACGCACTGGCGTTCTGTAAGGTGGGAGACACAGACCTATTTCTGGCTTCATCGGGGTGGGACGGGCAGCAGGGCTGAGTGTTCTGAGCTGTTGGGAGGCGAGGACAGCTGCCCATTGGCACTGCCACCTGCGGGTGCTCCTCCGAGGGCAGCGTCCCAGGCTTTGTGCTTCTCATCTGGGAAATGGGCAGCTCTTGGGGAGCCGGGGGTGGGGGAGGCTTTTGTATGTGGCAGAAGTTAATCTGGTGTCTCCTTCGTTTCTTTCAGATCGAGAAGATCAGTCCATTTTGTGCACGTAAGTGTTTCTCCGCCCAGCTGGGGGTTCGTTTCACCCCTGATCTGTTCTTATTCTTGAGCATTCCTACCAAAAGCTTGATTGAGGAGTTGCAGTCCCAGTCCAAGGGCCCCTCCTCCACTTCCCCAAGGGACAGGACTCAGGCTTGTGTGTTGACTACTCAGTGGTCCCACAGCACAGATGAACTTGATTTTAAGGCCAAAGAATTAATTGGCCTCCCTCGGAGGAGCCAGTGGGCTGGCGGGGGTGGAGTTCATGGCAGAGGAAAGCCAGTGTCATCTCAGCAAAGCACGGCTAGGGACCAGTGGCCTCTCCCCAACTCCTGAGCAGATGCACTCCTTCCGGTCTGAATGGTGCCTTTCTTTACCTGGACTTAAGTAGACACTGGGGCTTATCACCCTCCGAACTTAATACAGAGATCAATAAACTCCATTGCCAAGGGAGTTAATGGTACGGAACATTCCTTCAAGTGACCTTTCAAAGGAACATGTATAAGGGCCTTTGACCCCTGAGTCAACAGCTGCCTAAAGCTGATTCCTAAAACATTTGGATCTGAAGGCTGCCAAGTGACCAGGCCAGCAGTAGATGTAAGTTTACTCTCGTCGGCCCCTGGAGAGCCATGGGAAATGGACTGAGGAAGATTCTAGAACACAGCATTTATTTGGCTGTCCCTTTTTCTGCCAGCCCGTGTTGGGTCCCCCAGGGGCACCCAAAAGCCTGGCAGGTAGAGGGCAGTAGAGCAGTGAGAAGAGACAGGGTTCAAGGACTGGACCACGTCTAACCCCAGGGCTTCCTTGACTCTCTTGGCAGGGGCGAGTCTGGAGCTGGCAAGACGGAGAACACCAAGAAAGTCATCCAGTATCTGGCTCATGTGGCCTCCTCACACAAGAGCAAAAAGGACCAGGTGAGTGCCGTGGCCTTCGCCCTGCTGCGCTTGCCAGCCTTCAGGGGGTGGCGGAGGAAGAGCGCATAATGATGGCGGCTTCGGCTTCATGTGCTTTGGGGAATGAAGCAGAAGCTGGACCCCTTTGGTGGATGTGACAGCTTAGGCATGTTGGGAGTGGCCCTGCGGTAGCAAGCCCATCCCGCCCTTGGCCCCCAGCCTCTGAGCCGCTACGGAAACTGGAGACATCGGGTTTGCACAGCACACTCTTCGTGTTGCAGTGCCGCGTGGCCTCCACTCCTGGGGCTGGAAGAGAGATTCCAAGACTTGGTCTCAAGTTGATGGAGGCTTGCACGGTCTCTGCAGGACTGTGTTTGAATCCGTTTCTTTTCCCTGCTGTTGAAAAATGCCTCTGGGTGGACAGCCCCCCAGGGAAGAGAGAAAGGGCAATCGGAAAGTCATCTCACTTCCATTTTTTTCCCCTCTCCCTCTTGGTGGATTGTGGTGGAACCCGGCAGCGTCCTGGCTAGGTGAGCTGCACGTTTGCTGCACGTTCTGCACCGGGAATGCGTGTTCTGCCCATCGTGTGCCCTTGGAGTCTGTATCTCGTTCTCAGCAGCTTTTCACCACACACCGTTGTCACTTTCTGCAGCTAGAACTCTCCTTGTAGGCTTAGCTCACTGACTGTCTCGGGAGGAGGGGCAGGTGTGACGCACAGTGACCTCTTGAGCACTCTGAAATGACGGCTCGTGCAGAATGGGGTTGGGCCTCATCACCTATCTTTTCTCAGAAACTCTGGTCATGCCCAGATTTCCCCACAGCGCATGACAGCTGTCATGCCCTATGCAGAGCCCTGACCTCGGCACGGTGGAAGGGGACTCGCCCTCCTGGAGCCCCACACGGTCAGCGGTCCAGACCAATGCCGATGGCTGGCCGCCCTCACCTGCCGCCACTGTGCCGGTCGGAAGCAATGCTGGGCAGGTCTCACGTTGGAGTGTTTCGGAGGTTGGGGGGTTCAGTCTTTTAAGCATGACTGTGGGGTGCTCTCTCTCTTTCTCTGAAGCACACACTCTTAAACTTCCCTTAAGTGCCAGTGGTGTCCCTCGAAGCCACCTGGGGACCTGCCCCTCTCGTGGCTCCACCTCACTGGCGTGCCGTGTGCAGCGTTCCTAAGTAAGTAGGGGCGTGAGTCTCTGCATGCAGATCTGGGGTGCGTCCTGCAGATGTCCTAATGAGCACAGTCTTCTGGACTCGAACCAAAAGTAACTTTTCATGTGCCAAGCTTCTCAAGACATTCAGAATCTTTTTCCGTGGGGCGTCGGGAGTTATATTTAGAAACTAATAAAATTTCTTTTTTTCTCTCTCTCTCCCCACCCCCCATTTTCCATTCTTTTTAGGAGGCCTATTTTAAAAACAGAGCTGTGAGGTTAGGAGTACTCTAGCTGTGGTTTTCCACCTCTGAATTTGCAGTAAAATCCATTTCCCAACTATTTATTGAATGCGTAGTATGTGAATGGTTCTCAGGAGGGGGACATTGGAGCCCCTGCCCTGGAGGACAGGAGACAGGACCACAGAGAGCAGTAAAATAGACCTCTGGGGCTCCAGTGGTAGAGGGGAAGGCGGGCCCCAGGCACTCAGCGAAGATGGCAGGGTGGGGCGGTGATAGTGGGAGCAAAGTCATCCAAACGTGGTCCGGCGGGCACCCTGTCCCTGGCTCTGAGTCCGGCTAGAGTGATTACACAGGTTGCCCCCGGCTTCAGATCACTGCCTGGGCCCTCAGCGTGAACGGCCGTTGGCCAGTTTGGTTCGTTTCCTTGCCTGCAGCTGCACTGTGATTTTCCACACACTGCTGGGACACAAAACACTCTTGAACTTGGTTTGCCGAGCTTGTGTTTGGAGGCCTGCCGTGGCACCCTCTGGGAGTGAGCGCACTCTCTCTCGCTTGTAGTGGCCAAGCTGGCCATCCCAGGGCCACCAGACAGGGTGTCCCAACCTCGCCTTACTGTGAGGAGGCCAGGCTTGGCCAGGGCTGCAGGTTGGCGAAGCAGAGCTTAGGCGAAGGGACTTTCCAGGTAGACGTCTGTAGTCTAAACAGTGACCTCAGACACCCGCCCCCCGTGTTTTCTATGCACTAGAAGCCCTTCAGAAACCAGACGGGTAATCCCAGGCCTCGTGAGCATTCAGTCATTGCACATTATGCAAATTTCATTGAAAAATAAAAGTCTCTCCTGTGCCCATGTCGGCGTCAATTAAGAAAAGCCCATAGGGTCGCCATCACCGTTGTCAGCAGGGACTCGGCTTTGAATCCAGAGTGGCTGCTCCCGAGTTGGCGGGGCCGTCCAGCTTTCCACAGCAACGGCATGTGGCCCCAAACAGAGGCCTCAGCTTTGCCTCCAAGCCAGGGCGGGCACAGGCTCGGGTGGGGGCCATGCTCCCTTCCGTCTGGGGGAACGGGAGCGCTCACCCAACTGGCAGTTTGGCCTGTGCTTTGAGAGGAACGTTTCGCTGGGTGGGGAGCAGCTCGTATCCAAATCTGGCTCCGCGGGCTGCCTCGGCTGACTGCCCAGGCCCGCCTGAGGCCTGTGGGTGGGAGCCTGGCGTCCCGTTACCACTGTGCCAAGCACACATGGAGAGCCTGCTCTGCGGGCTTGACCCCTGCCCCTTGGCCTGGCCCTGCCGGCCCTCCTTGAGGGTCAGGGCACCAGAGTGACACCTTCATATGTACAGGAGAAGCCCTGGCCTAGGACAAGGCTCTGCTGGGTCCCTGTGGTCTCTGGTGGGCTTCCGGCCTGGCTCTGTAGACTAATGCCTCATCTGTGGCAGGTGTGCCCGGAAAGTTGGAGTTCTTGACTATCCTGGGAGCTCCTGCAACTTGCCAGTTTTCCTGTTCATCACTCGTGGGCAGTCACTATTCACATGAAATCCTGGCCTGACACCAGCCTTGCTAATAGATACAAAACCTCGCCTGGCCCTTGCGTGATGATCTTTGCCCCTAGAGAGTCCCCAGGCATTCGGGAGAAGGAGGTCCCTGTTTTCCTCAGCCGGTGCTAGTTGTCCCCGGCCTGCTGGGGGGGGCGATGGCTGCTGCCAGAACTGCTCTGACCTGACAGTAGAGTTCTCGTATGGGGCGGGGGCGAGGTGGGGGGACGAAGCATTGGCTGCCCAGGGTTGGGTGGGAGACTTGAATCTGACCACCCACTTTGCTGGTTGATAGCAGGTGACCTTGGGCAGGTCCTTCCCCCTCCCTCAACCTCAGCTTCCTCTTCTGTGAAATGGGGTACTCTGTCCTGCCTCCCCAAGTGTGGTGAGGACCAGAGATCAGAAGGCATTAGAGTGCCTTTGTCAACCACAGAGCACCGTGCGCCTACCAGCGGGAGTTATTGACATTATCAATAAGTAGCTTGGAACCAAGGTGGTTCTGCTGATCACGTGCCCCCGACCGGCCATGGTGGGGGTAGGTTTAGGGGGTGGCATGGCAGGGCCGGAACAGAAAGTGAAGTGTTTACTAGGACACGCATGACATGAGTGTCTGTCTGTCATGAACCTGATCTCCTCGTTTCCTTTTCCTACGAAAAGGAGAAAACAACGTGGGGATGAGAGGCAGGGAGGGCGGTGAGAGGCGAGTGTCCGCAGGACAGAGACGCTGTCCCAGAGAAAGACTGTGCCACCTCTGCTCTCAGTTCACCTGCTGCTTTCAAACGAGTCCTGCAGGGCTGGCTCTGGGCCACTAGTGCCAGGTTCCTGGAGCCGAGGGAGTTTCGAGCGTCCTGCTTTCCCTCTCTAGGCCGTGGAAGCAAGTTCAAACCGGTCAAGGTTTCCAAAGGCCTGGCGGGAAGGTCGCACCGTGACAGAGGGTTCTGACCAAGGCTGGCGTGGCACCGTCGGAACCCAGCTGGCAGGCTCGTTCCTGGCACTTTGGGCCTGTGGCACGGCCCTGCCGCTGCCCCCTTCCTGGCAGGGCCGGCTCAGCAGCCCAGGCCCCTGCCCGGCCCTCACCGCGTCTCTGGGTTCCTTGCAGGGGGAGCTGGAGCGGCAGCTGTTGCAGGCCAACCCCATCCTGGAGGCTTTCGGGAACGCCAAGACCGTGAAGAACGACAACTCCTCTCGCTTCGTGAGTGGCGCACGTGGTGCTGCGGCTCTTGGGGTGGAGGGCCCTTCCCCTGCCCAGAGCTTTGGCACAAACTGCTTTCTGCCTGGTCCTCTCCCATCAAAAAATGAGGACGGTCTACACTTGATGCTGCCTGTCCTGTTGTGTGCAGTGGGCTGGATTGGATTCTAGTCAGCGGACCTTGCACTGCCCCCCTTAAGGAGGGTGGCCACACGTAGCTTCTTCAGCCTCCCTCGTAAAAGGCAGAAAAAAGCCAGTGAGGGAGCCGGGAGTTACCTGCCAGTGCCCCAGGGTGTCCTGCTGTCACCAGTAGCCAGTCAGTGCCTAGGGCCAGGTCAAGCAGTGAGGAACACTTCCAGACAACTGGCCGCCCCTCCTTCCCCTCTGGAGGAACCTGGGTATGACCTCAGCTTGTCCTGGGCACCCAGCTCCCGGCTTCAGGCCGTGTGGCACCCTGAGTCCCGAGTGCCCATGCAGTGTGGGCGTATGGGACCTGGCCTGGCACAGGGCACTGCCTCTTGGTTTTCTCCCTCCAGGATGTCCCCAGCTGAGGTAGGGATGGAGGCTCTGGCCTTCTTGCTCCCTAAGGCAGAGACTCATATCCCTTACCTGTCTTTTCTTAGGGCAAATTCATTCGCATCAACTTTGATGTCAATGGCTACATCGTCGGAGCCAACATTGAGACCTGTATCCTTGTGGTTCAGTGGGACAAGGGTTCTGGTTCTGGAAGGGAGGGATTGACCTCCATGGAGAATAAGCTGCTTCCTGATTTTAGTACTTTCCCTCTTGTGGGCCTGTGTGGAGTTGGGAAGACTACCATGATAAGCTCATTGAAAACCCAATGCAGAGTTTAGGGTTTTCTTTGCTGGAAGGATTAGGTTCTGCTTAGACCGAGATGGAACCATTGAAAATCGCCCTGCGTGGATCCCAGAGGGTGGCGCGTGGGTGGTCTTGCCCTTACACAGCGTTACAGCCCTTGCTGTGTGAGCATTCCGATCTCCATTCACCTGCAAGGAGGAGACCCTCTAAATAGACAAGGCTCCCAAGGGCGTGAGCCCCTCTTTTGGACAAGTGATATCTCTTGGAGGTTAGAGCCAAAGCAGTTTGCTTCAGCTTTGTTTTGCTGTTTAGTGCCATGCTTTCCTCCTGGTGATGTTCGGTTCCTTTTTTTTTGAGACAGAGTCTCTGTTGCCTGGGCTAGAGTGCTGTGGCGTCAGCCTAGCTCACAGCAACCTCAAACTCCTGGGCTCAGGCGATCCTCCTGCCTCAGCTTCCCGAGTAGCTGGGACTACAGGCATGCACCACCATGCCCGGCTAATTTTTTCTATATATATTTTTAGTTAGCCAATCGATTTCTTTCTATTTTTAGTAGAGACAGGGTCTCGCTCTTGCTCAGGCTGGTTTCGAACTTCTGACCTTGAACGATCTTCCCGCCTCGGCCTCCCAGAGTGCTAGGCGTTTGGTTCCTTTTGACGGGGATGAGAGGAGAGTGGATGGGTTGCCCTCCCTCCAGCTGGTTTCGCTCCTTAACGTTTGTGAAGATCTTTTGGAGAAATCTCGTGCTATCCGCCAGGCCAAGGACGAACGGACCTTCCACATCTTCTACTATCTCCTGTCTGGGGCCGGGGAGCACCTCAAGAGTGAGTAGTCAGCCTGCAGCCCGACACTGGGGCGGCTGGGCGCTGTATCTCCTGCCAGAATTGGGCCACTCATGTCAATGAAAATTTTGGCCTGGGATTGGGGCAGGACAGGTGCGAATGACCGCTGTTCTCCGGGCCATCCTAAGGACTTGGGCTTCTGTTTCTGAGCATGCCAGAGGAAAGCTAGGCAGGTCGCCTGCGGAGCTGCAAGTCACGGGCCCTGACGCTCTTCTGTGCCACGAGTCAGAGGCTCACGCGCTGGGAAAGTCGGCGTCCTGGCTACTTGGCAGCTTCCACGGCGGCTCGGGGCTCAGGGGCTGTTTCCTAGTCTCCCAAACCTTCGCGGTCACAGTGTTGGCTGGAGCTTCTGTTTTCAACCCCTCACGGCCCGCCCTTGCCCTCCACCCCTGACAGCCGATCTCCTGCTGGAGCCGTACAACAAGTACCGCTTCCTGTCCAACGGGCACGTCACCATCCCTGGGCAGCAGGACAAGGATATGTTCCAGGAGACCATGGAGGCCATGAGGATCATGGGCATCCCAGAAGAGGAGCAAATGGGTACGGGCTGGCCCTCCTGGGGGTCAGGGGCTGGTTGTTGAGCCCTCAGGCCAGTGGGGCAGCTGGCAGACCTGGGGAGAGCCTCCTGTCAGCTCTCACTCTCGGGGAGCCCCCTAGAGGCCAGGAGAGGGGCCTTCCGTGTGTGGGAAAATGGTACCTCAGATGTGAGCTTCAGACTCATTCGTTCCCGGTGGCACCACAGGCATTTACACAGAGGGGGACAAGGACACGTGTTGATGGCCCAGGCCTGGGTCCGTGCTGTGGCCCTTGCCATTCACTGAAAATAGAACATTCATGCTCTGTCTCGGCGGAGCGTGGAAGAGGCTGGGTGTTGCGTAGCAGCGTGGAGCCTGCCTGTGTCTTCTCGGCTCCCAGGAGAGAGGGTGAAGAGGGCCGTGTGTCCTGGGACTGCTTAAGGCTTTAGTCTGTAGAAAGATGGGGGTCGGGACAGTGTACCCTGTTCTCTAGCTGCGTCTGCTTCGGAGAAGAGCGAGGGTTGGGGTCGCGCCCCCTCTGCTCAGCCCCAGGCAGTATATGAGTGAACGGGCCCGTGTCCCAGTAAAACTTGGGTTACAGAAGCAGTCATGGACCCCTGGGCTAGAGGGATGGCCTTGGTCTGGCTTTAGAAGTGTAAGTAGTATTGACAGAGCTTGTGTCTAAGCAAAGGCTGCCGAGCTGAAGTCTGCGAGAGGCCTGGGAGACAGGGAGGTGTGTTGAGCCCCCTAGGGCGGCCAGGCCTGCCACGCGCCATTAGACCAAGACCTGGCACCCCTGTGGCCCTAGGAAGTGCAGCCCCCGGCTTGTCTTGCTTAGGGATCCCTGGGCGGGTGCCACCCCCACTCAGGGGGCTTACCCAGCCCATGTCTGCTTCTGAGTGGCTGTGATTGCACCCAAAGGCATGCTGCGGGTCATCTCAGGGGTCCTTCAGCTCGGCAACATCGTCTTCAAGAAGGAGCGGAACACCGACCAGGCGTCCATGCCCGACAACACAGGTACACCCGCGGGCCTCATGGGAAATACGGGGGCAGGTGCCTGGACATGGATTTGCTCAGGAGAAAAAGTCTTGCAGAAATTCCAGATACTCTTCTCTTTTTAATGTCAGGTGTGTTTATAGTTATATATCATTGGGTATTTTTGTGCAGATGTAAAATACACATAGACATGACCCAGCTTTTTCTCACCTAGTACATATCAGTGTGAGTTAGAAAAACTCGTGGTCATGTAGACCAGGACTCCCTCATTTGTTCCGAGACCAAACCGTTAGTTAGGATCGTGAAGTGATGTTCTTATTGCGTCTGACTCAGCCACTACTGTCTCCCCGAGTCGCTGCAGATGACCCCATTTAAGTTATTTACTCTCCCTCTCCTTTTTTTCTTTAATAACACAGAAGGATTTCATCAAAGTTATTCAGTCTCAACATGCCCTCCTTAGGGTCTCTAAAGGATTTAGCACATGCATGTGTAGTTTGTAAAGGACACTCCTGTGGGACCGTGTGCTGTTCTGTCCCTCGGCACTGGGGTGGGCCCCCTCCTCCCAGTCCTGCGTTTGGGTAGGGACCCGATGCACACTGTGAAGCATGTGCCCGAGAGTGCGCCGTGGGAGCGGAGCTGGGGCCTCTGGTTAGGACGTGTCCTCCCTGCCCTTTGGGCCTGGTGGAGGTGAAGGCTGCCGCGCCCCCCGGCCCACACATGGCCACGGAGTCTGAGGGGGAGCGGGGGGTTCATGGCCCTGCTCAAGAAGGGCCGGGGCTCAGTTGTCCTGGTAGTGACTGCTCAGTCACCACCACGGCTTTCTTCCTCCTGCTCCCAGGGTGGGCAGAGGGACTGATTCCCGTGGGTCTAATTAAAACTCGTTGCCCCTCCTTTCTTTACTCTGAAAAATATTAGCCGCCCAAAAGGTGTCCCATCTCTTGGGTATCAACGTGACTGATTTCACCAGAGGCATCCTCACCCCACGCATCAAGGTGGGACGGGATTACGTCCAGAAGGCACAGACTAAAGAGCAGGTATGTCCCCTGTGTCCTCTGTGGCCGGGAAGCCGGCTGCCTCCTCGGCAGCGTCCCGCTGTGGCACAGTTCAAGGCCGTTCCGGGCGGCCTCACGCCTAGGAAGTGCCGTCTTTAGGCTGCATCTGTTATTTAGGCTGATTGGCCGTTGAGGATGGAGGCACATCCTGTCTGGTATAAAGTGAGAACTTGATGTCTCTGTAGACTGGCTCCTTCTGGTGCCAGGGTATCGGCACCCGCCGTCCTTGAGCCCGTGCCAAGCGGCTGTTTCTCCACCACCTGCTGTCTCGCTGCATGTGGTGAGAGATGAACAGGAGTCTTTGCTCAGTTGTGCCAGATGCATGTGCCTGCCTTCCCCAGGAGCCGCGGTCACTCCCAGTGCAGACCACTGTCCCCCTCTGCTGGGATTCCTAGTCTTTGTCATGGTGCTGGTCGTGGGGTTTTTAAGGTGCCAGTCCCATTTCTTAAAAATTCTTCGAAGTTCACGTTGGTTAATCCTTTCTCCTAAGGGTACCACCCACTGTCCCCCACACTGGGTGGCTGACAGCCTGAGCATGCTTCTGTGCAGAGCCAGTGCTGAGAGACAAGAACATTGTTTTCAAAGGACAGTGTGCATAATTATTGCCAACTGTTCGTTTCCCTAATAATTAAGGAAGAACCTTTATTTTTTCATTACAAAAAGTAATGCTACATGAACTCTTAAGGAAATACAGAACAGTCAAGAGAAAGAAAAAAATTGCCATAGTCCTAACCAGTGATGGTTATTTCCCTGCGAGGCTTGCTTTTTTTTTGAGACAAAGTCTCACTCTGTTGCCCGGGCTGGAGTGCCGTGGCGTCAGCCTAGCTCACAGCAACCTCAAACCCTTGGGCTCAGGCGATCCTCCTGTCTCAGCCTCCCGAGTAGCTGGGACTACAGGCATGCACCACCATGCCCGGCTAATTTTTGTTTTTTCTATATATATTTTTAGTTGGCCAATTAATTTCTTTCTATTTTTAATAGAGACGAGGTCTCGCTCTTGCTCAGGCTAGTTTCGAACTCCTGACCTTGAGTGATCCGCCCGCCTTGGCCTCCCAGAGTGCTAGGATTACAGGCGTGAGCCACCACGCCCAGCCCTATCATGGAGTTTTTCAAACATATACAAAACAAAGTAGAGAGAGTGGCATGCAGAGCTCTGTGTGTCCTTACCATGTAGGCAGCGTCACCAGTTACTAACTCATGGCCAGTCTTGCTTCGTCCTTGATCTTATCTTCCCTCTTCCCCCAGTTGCGTTATTTTGAAGCAAATCCTGGGCATCTTTTTTCTTTTTTTTCTTTTTCCTTTTTTACAGCTTCCCATCTGAGCACTGGGAATCTGATTACTTCTGTAAATACTTGAAGGTGTTCCCATCTTATTTTGAAAAGGTTTTTGCAAATTTCTAAGTTTATCATGCTCATATTGTTGGATATTTAGGCTGTTCCAACTTTTCTTTATTATATGTAACACTGCAGTGAATATATTTGTGCATGAAGTGCTTCTCCCCACCCATATTTAGGGCTGTTTCTTTGGAAGAGGTCCCCAAAAGTGAAATTATATGGGCAAAGGGCATGAGGATTTTAGACTCCTTGTGCCTGACACTTGGTTCCCCTGCGTGTCCCCCAGGCTGACTTTGCCATCGAGGCCTTGGCCAAGGCCACGTACGAGCGCATGTTCCGCTGGCTGGTACTGCGCATCAACAAAGCTCTGGACAAGACCAAGAGACAGGGCGCCTCGTTCATTGGGATCCTGGACATCGCTGGCTTCGAGATCTTCGATGTGAGCTTCACCTCTGTAACCCGCCTTGCCACCTCCCTGGTCTCTTGACCGCCTTTTCCTTGGCTAGGAATCCTCTTTCCTGTGGTCCCACAGTGGTCGGAGTTGCCATCTACTTTGCGTGGGGATATCAGTTGGGTGTATTGAAAGAGACTTCTCATTTTCAGCCAGAAATGATGGAGAGAATGGGACCTTTTAGATCATGTTCTTGGAGGCTTCATGGGCAGGTCTTCCTATCCACTCTTCCAGCGGATACTTATTGAGCGTTGGTACAAGACATTGTCCCTGCCCATAAAGACTCTGAGTTCTAGTAGGAAAAACTGGTAATTGCAGTAGATTAGAGGTTCCTAACCTGGGGTCTGTGATAGGTTTCAGAGGAGCCATGAACTAAGATGGGGGGAAAATTACATCTTGATTTTTCACTAACCTCTCATTGAAATCATGCATTTTTTTAAATTGTGAATTGGGCAAACTACACACACCACAATTTTATTCACAGTGCTTGTAATCTGTCACCTATGGAAGTCAGATATTTTCATGTCAACATTCCAGTTGTTGGGGAGATCTGGCAGTATCATTTACATTCATCTCTGCCTCACAATCGTGGAAGTTTTTGTTAACAAAACCCATTCTTATTAATAAGAAAGCACAAAACATTTTCTCTGTCATGATATTTTGGTAATTATGTTTCAACATAACTTCTTCCTTTTGTAATCTATTTGATGCATTTTAAAGCGTTATTCTGAAAAGGCTTTACCAGCCTGTTAGAGAGACCCATGGCCCTAGAAAGCAAAGGACACCCACTGCCGGGTGTGGTAAGGCCAGGCCCAGAGCTGTCCAGGCTCTAGAGGCAGCAGACTGAGGCACCCAGGGAGTCCCTCCCTCCCTACCTTATCCTCCTTCTCAAGGGGTTCGTGGCCTCCTCGTAGAGGGCTGGCATCCCCTGACATTATCTCCCTCCCTGCAGCTGAACTCCTTCGAGCAGCTGTGCATCAACTACACCAACGAGAAGCTGCAGCAGCTCTTCAACCACACCATGTTCATCCTGGAGCAGGAGGAGTACCAGCGCGAGGGCATCGAGTGGAACTTCATCGACTTCGGCCTCGACCTGCAGCCCTGCATCGACCTCATTGAGAAGCCAGTAAGAGCCAAGCTTGCTCTGGCCCATCCCTCAGGGGCACCTGTTCCTCCCCTGCTGCTCTGTGCTGGTGGTGGAGGTGTCTTGCTCCTCTTCCTGTCGGTGCCACCTGGAGGACTAAGCCTGCGGGTGTAGATCTGTGCCTGGAAGGGCTGGGTGCCTCCCGTAGAGGAGACGCTCTGGGCGGCAGCTGCGGCCGAGCCCAGCCCAGCTGACTGGGTGGGGATGTGGCCGGGCCCAAGCATCCTGTCTTCAGTCCCAGAGGACCACCCAGCGTCCACCTGAGGGATGGGTTCAATAAGCATCTTCATCTGAAAGAAGCAGCCGTGCGTTTACGTAGTCAGGCTCTATCCCCAGACGCTTTCACTGTAGCTCAGGATCGTGCAGAGCCTAGGTGTCGAATGCTGTCCCCGGGTGCACGTACTGAAGCTTGGCCTGTCCCCTCGCGGGACCAACACAGCACTGGAGCTTCTATCCCCAGTTCGAGAATGGTTGTAGCTAGAAAGCCTTTCCCCTTTCCCAAACAGTTCACATTTAAAGCTCTGGCTAGGTGGACACTGGGCCACCTGTTTGTGCTTCAGGCTTGGGGGGTGTGTGCTCTGTAACACAGCCCGAGCTCTTTCTTTTTCTGGGTTATCTCTTGACTATAGTTAAATGCACTGAACTTAACATTCTTCCTGGAGGCCTGGACTGCCTGAGTCTGTGTACATCAGAGTTACATAGGAACGGTAATTAATCAGGCCTAGAACAAAATTTGTTCAGTTTGCAACAATTCACTTTTGTGCTGAGTTTTTTTCTTTTATCAATTGAACTTTCTTTAACAAGAACCCACCTGGTTTCAAGTTTCATTAGACAGTCTCTCTGCAATCAATGACTGAATCTGCTTTCATGTCTTATAAACTCAGTGTACAGAAGGCTGTGGGTCTCTGGGACTCTTTCTCTTCCTAAAGGGGCTCCTCCTGAGCACTCTGTTTCATCGTTGTGTTGTGCAGACGCAGCACATGGAGTGGCGTCTCCAGCGGCAGGACAGGAAACGTGTTGAGGGTGGCCTTCTGGGCAGACCCCAGCACTCCGGGAGCCAGGCTCTCCGGGAAGGTCGATAGATCCACACTTCTTATCCACCCCAGCAGGGGTTCGCTGGCGAATGCACTAACACTGGAGAACTGCCGTGATGGCTGCTTGTGTAAAGATATCTCAGCCACAGCCTAGATCCCAGAGGTTTCTTTTTAAACTAGAACTCTTGAGTTGAGTGCTTTTTTTCTACAGGGGAGAGCGCCGCCCACCTCTGCGGGGTTCTCCCACACAGGCTTTGGCTGACTGCATGGGTGGGGCGTGCTCACCTGCGCCAACACTGTGCTTCTTCCAGGCAGGCCCCCCTGGCATCCTGGCCCTGCTGGATGAGGAGTGCTGGTTCCCCAAAGCCACCGACAAGAGCTTCGTGGAGAAGGTTGTGCAGGAGCAGGGCACCCACCCCAAGTTCCAGAAGCCCAAGCAGCTGAAGGACAAAGCCGATTTCTCCATCATCCACTATGCCGGCAGGGTGAGGAGAGCTCCCAGGAAGGAGTGGAGTCGATTTCTCTGGGACCAGGAGCCAGCAGCTCTGAGGGTGGGGAGACATGACCCGAGTGTGGTTCTTGTCCAGTGACTCATCCAGTAACGTGGCTGGTGGCCATAATCAGCATTCACACAGCCTGCAAAGCACCTTTGCGTGGTACATGTCATTAGAAGCGTGCAACACGCCACTGTGGTGTTCAGGCTGGTGGCTGCAGTGCTGTCCTGGACACCCATCTGCCAGGTGTGGAGATTTGGCTAAAGGTACACGTTTGACTTAGAGCTTTGTCACTCGTAAGCTGTGTCACTTTGGGCCACTTACTTCTCTGAGCCTTAATTTTCTCATCTGGAAAAGGAGCATGACCACCCGCCATACAGGGTTACATATTCAGTGAGCCCAGGAAGCCCAGTGCCCGGCACAGGTCAGTGCTCCGGGGCAGGGCTTCTTAGCCTCGGCACTGTGGACGTTGGGGGCTGGAGCGTTATTGTGGGGCCTGTCCTGCGAGTGCTAGGATATTTAGCGGCATCCCTGGCTTGACCCACCAGACTCAAGAGTCAGGAGCACCTTCCCTAGTTGTGACAGCCAAAAATGTCTCCAGACATTGCCAAACATGTCCTATTGTGGGGGCAGGGGGATTGCCCCTGCTTTCGAGCCCCTGCTGGACGTGACAGCTGCCGTTGCCCAGGCTGCACAGCCGGCGGGTGGTAGACCTGCCCTCGGCACTTCCCGGGCAGACACTTTCCTGGTCCACGTGTTGTTGGGGCTCAGGCCCAACTTACTCCATAGAGGTCTGTGCTTAGACAAAAAGTTCTGTGTTTTTGCGTGAAGTCCCTGACAGGTAATCATGGCCCAAACACACAGTTAGACAGGGGCTGCGCCATCTCCTCATCAGTGGCTGTCGGTGAGGAGCGCTGGGAGCTTCGCACCCTGTTCCCAAGCCACACGCGGCCCAGCCCCAGGCTCCAGCAAGCGGCCCCCGCTGCCCGGCCTCGCACGCTTAGCTTTTCTGGTTCCTGAGGCTGCAGAAGCAACTCTCTTAAATCTATTCATGAAAAAAAATAATAGAGCCAAAAAGACTGTTTAGACAATTAGCCTAGGATGCTTCCCAAGCCTCATTTCCACTCCCCCTTTGAGAAACGAGCGTGTCTTCTAGGGAGACGCTCACAGGAGGGCTTGTACTGCAGTCGCATTTGCAGTGCTGAAAAGCGGGGACACCCTGAAGCGCAGCAAGGGCTGCACGAGGAAATCGGCCGTGGTGTGTCCGCACTGGGCCTGCGCTGCGGCAGCTAAAAGGACAAGGGATGCTGGCCGTGCCGAAGTGGGAGGGTCGCCAAGACGGCTCCTAGGGAAAGGGACAGCAGCCTCACGTCCTCAGTACCAGCAGCAGCACACATTCGCTTAAGCACTGGAGGGGGCCGGGGAGACCGAGTGCCCGCAGAGCAACGGCTCCTCTGGGCTGCAGTTGTGTTAGGAAGAGGGAGGCCCAGGCGGCCTGCTGCTCTCTTTATGTCGTTCTGGGACCTTGTGCAATGAAAATATAATGTTATGTCACTTGTTTTATTAAGATTACATTTCCAAAAAGATAAAACTAGTACATGCTTATTAGAGAAAACATGGGCATTCAGAGCCAGATGTGGTGGCGCACGCCTGTACTCCTGGCTACTCAGGAGGCTGCGGTGGGAGGATCGCTTCAGCCCAGGAGTTTGAGTCCATCCTGGGCAGCACAGCAAGACCCTGTCTTAAAAAAAGAAAGAAAATGTAGACATTCTAAAAAGATAAAGAAAAAGCAAAAATTACTTGTCTTTGACTAAAAAGAACTATTTATTAACATTTTGTTGTATGTCCTTCCAGGATCATTTTCTTTGTTCATATTACTTAAAAAAAATTAAAGACATTCTGTTTTTTTAGCTAACCCCCTATTGGGTGTTTGCGATGTTTTTAATTTTTTGCTCTCACATGCAATGCCACCGAGAGTCTTGTAGATGCCGCCTTGCTGCCATCACTCATCATTTCCTTCCTGGAGATGGTGACGCTGGGTCAGAGGGTGTTCACGTTGTCTAACTTTCCTGCTCGTGGTCAGCTTGTCCTTCTCCGGAGAGGTCGTGAGCGCTTGTGTCCTCAGAGCAGCTCGTGATCTGGGACTCTCTGACTCTCCCAGGTGGACTACAAGGCTGATGAGTGGCTGATGAAGAACATGGACCCCCTGAACGACAACATCGCCACGCTGCTCCACCAGTCCTCCGACAAGTTCGTCTCGGAGCTGTGGAAGGATGGTACGCCCTTTGCACTCCGCCCCTGCCTCCTCATGGCTGCGGCCGGTCACCCTCCCACCTTTGCAGCGGGCTGAGCTGCAAAACAAGGGGGGAGCATCCCCCTCTGGCACGAGCCAGGTGGGTCCTGTCCTCCGTAGCGCCCACGAGAGAGGTCTCCTCGAACCGCAAGGGAGAGGTGGCCCTTGAGCACGCAGCGCAGCTGTTTCCTCTCGGGGCAGGGCGCTGCTCCAGGCGTGCCGGCCGCACACAGCCGGGCGCTCTCCACGTGGGAGTCAGGAGGCGGCCCAAAGCCTGGCGGCGTAGGTTTCCAGCCCCCGCCCCTGTTGCCTTTCCACCTCTCCTCCTTGGTAGGCTGGTTGCTTTGGAGTTGTTCTTTTTAATTGTTTCTGTTGGTTTCTCCCTTTCCTCTGCCTGGGTTTTGCTTTGACCTCTCTGTTGCAGAGCTGCAGAGCACTCAGAGAGCCTATTTCTATCAGCGCTTTCCCATTCTCCACCTAGAACCAGGTGACTGGCCACCGAGCGGTGTCTCGTGTGTGTGGTGCATCGAAGCTGTGCAAGCAGCGCTTCTGCGAGTTTTCCCTCCGCCCTTGCCTCTTCCTGCCCGCCCGCCCTGGGATGCTGGGGCCTCCCCCACCTCGTCCGCCACAGGCCTCTGGTAGAAAACCGGACAAGTGAGGGGCTGTGTGTGGATATTTCAGAACTTCGCGTTAGAATCTTAAAAAATTGTTTAGGCCGGGCACGGTGGCTCACGCCTGTAATCCTAGCACTCTGGGAGGCTGAGACGGGAGGATCGCTCGAAGTCAGGAGTTCGAGACCAGCCTGAGCCAAGAGCAAGACCCCGTCTTTACTAAAAATAGAAAGAAATTAGCCGGGTACGGTGGCGCATGCCTCTAGTCCCAGCTATTCGGGAGGCCGAGGCAGGAGGATCGCTTGAGCCCAGGAGTTTGAGGTTGCTGTGAGCTAGGCTGACACCACAGCACTCTAGCCCAGGCAACAGAGTGAGACTCTGTCTCAAAAAAAAAAATTGTTTAAAAATTCGTAACCTCCTTAGAGCTCCACCGTCAAAGACAGCATCTCTCTGCTTGAACGGCTGCATGTGTCTTGGCATGAGGCCCAGGCCTGTGCACGCTGCCCTGTGTCTGCACCTGGGGCTGAAACCGCGTTTGTGTGTTCACTCGGCACTCGCTCAGCAAGGGCCTGCGCCACCTGGGCCAGGCGCTCAGGGTGGGGGTCGGGGGGCAGGACACACTTGAGTAAAAGGACCAGTTACTGTGGGGCCACACTGACCTTCCTCTGGACAACCCAAGTGGCTTTCACAAGTCACCACTGCCAGGTGACTTCAGTCGCCAGGAATGTTGGCCCTGTGCTGGGTGCATAGGTCAAAGATGCCTCCTATTTTAGTTGGCGGGTTGTAGGTTCCATCCTCACTCCTGGCTTCTGTCTCAAGCAAGTGCCCTTTTTGCTGTCCTCAAGTAAATCAATAGAGATCCACCACAAAGGAACAGCAAATGGGCTTTGTCACAAAGTTCTTAACTTCCACATCCGATAAGAGAAGGCTTCAAGTTTAACATTAGCTCTTGCTTAAAACTGCTCTCAAGTCGCTGGCCACGCTGGTTTGGTTTGGTTTGTTTGCTTGCTTGCTTTTGTTTTTCACCTTGGAGGATGAAGTTTGCTTCCTCTGAGGGTTGCTTTAGGTGATAAAGTCCTGTGAGCTAGGAATCAAAATGAATGGAAGACTGAAGAGATCCTTAAACTTTGGAATATTATGGTCAATAACTGTTCTTTGGAGCTCTCTCCTTCTACCCAAGTGCTGCTGCTCTGGGTCCCTGGTGTAGAGACCTCTGCGTAAACAGAGGGACTCCCGTGGGGTCTTGCAGACAGTGGCAGAGTGGCCTTAGAGCACCTGCCTCCTGCCTCCTGGCCCAGTGCTCTTGGGTAAGGGTCAAGACCAATGTGAATTCAAGATACTGATTTTTTTTTTCAACTGGAACCATAAACTGCAGAATTCTATAACAGACAGGTTTTAACATCTCCTCAGAGCCAGGCTAGTGGAGTTCTCATTATGCCAAATCACATTTCTAGCTTTATTGTGTCTCTTTGGGAATAGGAACTCCAGAGCAGGTGAAGGCAGGTGACAGGAAGATGAGGTAGCCTTGGCGGACACACTGCTGCCCGAGAGACACTGCCAAGTGCCTTAACCGTCCCCTCCTTGGCTTCCTGCTCAACATTTGGGGTTGATCTTAGCACCTTGTGTAGGTTCCAAGCAGAAGGCGCCCTGTTGTTCCATTCCGTCCCCCGCCCTCTTCTGTCCTGACGTCTGTCTGCCCCTCTCCTGCCCACTCCGCCCCAGCTGGGACTTCTGGGCACTCACGCGCTTTCCTGCGGCTTCCACAGTGGACCGCATCATCGGCCTGGACCAGGTGGCCGGCATGTCCGAGACGGCGCTGCCCGGGGCCTTCAAGACGCGGAAGGGCATGTTCCGCACCGTGGGGCAGCTCTACAAGGAGCAGCTGGCCAAGCTGATGGCCACGCTGAGGAACACCAACCCCAACTTCGTCCGCTGCATCATCCCCAACCACGAGAAGAAGGTGCGGCCACGTGGCGGGGTGGCCTGTGCAGGGCGCAGCTGTGCGGGGCCCTCAGCCTTTGTGCCCCCAGCAGAATCGACCCCAACCCCCACGGCACGCATAGAGCCCGCAGTCAGCCGCAGCGGAGCCCCTCTGCAGGGCGGCCCTGCGGTGGCTTAGGCGGTGAGCTGGGTCTGTAGCCTGCGTTTCCTGTTGGTTACACTGCGTCCTTGTAGCCGCTGTCAGACCTGGGTGCTTTGACTGAGCTGTCACAACCCGGGGGCTGCAGTGCCTCCCTCCCCTGGGCTCTTGCCCTGTGGGGTTCACGGGGCCCGACCGACTCTTCTCCGTTGGTCCCTAAGTACAGAGGTAGGACCCCAGGCAGGTCTTTTCTTTCCCAGGCCGGCAAACTGGACCCGCATCTCGTGCTGGACCAGCTGCGCTGCAACGGCGTTCTCGAGGGCATCCGCATCTGCCGCCAGGGCTTCCCCAACAGGGTGGTCTTCCAGGAGTTCCGGCAGAGGTAAGCAGGGCCTGGACCCACCTCCGCCAGGCCTGGCTGCACACGGACTACGTCCCAGAGGTGGTCCGCTGCCCGGGAGGGAGCTCAGCCTGGGAGCCGTTCCACCTGGCACGCAGAGCTAGGGCCGGCTCCTCACATGTGCCTCTGTGTTCCGCTCTGCCGGGTGGAGACTGTCTGTGTTGTTACCGAGATGAAAGTCAGCGTGTTAACTTTCACTCCTGGTGACTGCAAGGGCCTGCTGTTCTTTCTGCACTTAGAGGAGCTATGAAAAGAAATTTTAAAAGACTCAGCCAGAGACTGGGTGTTAAGGGAACTTTGTGGAAATGGTAGTCGTAAACTACGGCAGCGTCTTGCTGTGTGTGCGAAGGCAGTGACACTGTCCTGTTTCTCCAAGGACTGTGTTTAGTGTCAATTGCTGCTGTGACACAGCCCTTTATTTCTTGGGCCGTCTCTGTTTATCAGCAGCTCCCTGCAGCGTCCCAGGGACGCTACGAGCTTGGCCGTCCCCAGCTTACAGACGAGGGCGATTAGCGATTAGGAAGCCCGACCTGAAACTCGCCCGTGTGTGACTGCAGCCAGCCGCCATCAGTTTTCATTCACTTTCTGGAAAATATCAACCCTCCCTTGTGTCATTCAGCCTAAGAAAATTGCAGGGTGGCATTTGCCAAATGTCTTCTTTCCTTAGGAGACTTTGTGGAAAGAATTCTTGTATGCCGCAGGGATGACCCTTATCGCTCACGTATATTCTAGGCCACACAGAACTAAAGCAAGGGGTAAATGAGGGGGCTTCTCTTTCCTTCCTCAGATATGAGATCCTGACGCCAAATTCCATCCCTAAGGGCTTCATGGACGGGAAGCAGGCGTGTGTGCTCATGGTGAGTCGAGCTGCGTCCCCGCCTCTCTGGATGGGTGGCCCCTTGGCTAGTGAGCACCACATGGCCAGAGCCTGCCATACTGGACATGCCCAGGTTGTGTCGTCCCTTCTGGCGGTCTAGTTCTGACGCTGCCGGGCACCCTGGGCTGCAGCCCTCAGTAGCCATGGGTGGTGCTTGGCGCCAGGGCAGTGAGGAGGAGGAGGAGAGAACCGCGGCGGTTGCAGGGCTCTGATGTGGGCTGGCCTCTTCTGTTTGGGAACATTCTGCTGCTTTCTCGCTCACATCTCCTCAGATCTTCATGCTCAGTGTGGCGGGCAGGGCAGCGGGCCCGGAGCACTGCGACCCGCCCAGAGCCACTGGGGTCTCTGCTTCTCGATGTTTCCTCCCTCCCTTGCTTCCCCGCGGCGCAGCACAGTGCTGGACGTGCCCCACGCTCTTGAGTCCGGGTGCACAGTGAAGGCCCTGCGGTGACCCAGTGCCAAGTCGGGGCTGGATCCCACCCTCGTCCTTTTCCGCTTTCCAGGCGTCCTGTTGTTGCTGGCGTGTCTCTGCCTTCTGTCTCGTTTTACTTTGCGTTCTTTCTGTGTAAAGAATCGGAGAGGACAGGCTAGTGGGCTGGGGAGTTGGTCGGAGGAAGAGAACAAAGAGAAGGAAAAATTCATCACCTACTATGTGCAAAGCCTGCGACAGACAGTGAGGTTGGGGACAGGAAAAGGGAGGGAGAGGAGAGAGCTCCCTGCTGCGGGGTGCCGCAGCTGTGGGAAGGAAGGTGGGGGGAGTGCCTGCAGCTGAGTCCGGGGCCGCCCTCCCCACAGAGCTGTGGCTAGCTGCTGGCCAGGTGAGCTGTGTGTCCTCCTGCAGGTGACCCTCTTAGGCCTGGTTATGAGCGAGGCAGGAGGCAGGGAGCAGGGATGCCGTGTTGTCTCCGCCTTTCCTGGTCTTCTGTCCTCCTACTGAGGTCTCTTCCAGGACCACCAGGGCCATTCTTAGATACCGAGAGTCCCTAAGATCCCACTTACTGTGCTCATGTCACTGCCTGTTTGGAGCTGGTTCCAGATCCCTTCCCTCTGGGGCAGGGGGACAGACAGACACACATGCCCTTGCCTGTGGGCTAACGAGAGCCTTGCTGGCCCTGGCATTGCTCAGGAGTAATGATGACGCTAACACGTGCTCAGCGCTCAGCATACACTTGACGCTGTGCCAAGCACTTTCTGTGCGTTCTCTTATTTAATTCCCACAACTCTACTATGAAGGAGGCACCATTGTCAGCTTTGTTTAACTCTTTTTTTAAATTAAAGAAAACATTATTGCCATTTTATAGCCAAGGGAATGTGGCCTCATGGAGATTAAGGCCCAGGGTCACCTCACTAGTATTTGATCCTCAGCCCTATCTGGAGCATGTGACAGTCCCCGCCTCCAGTTGTGGAGCTTGATTCCAGTATGCAGAGGTGGGAGGTGGAAAGAAGAGAGACCTTTAAGTTCCCTTTAACCCTGAGGTTCCCTTTAACCCTGAGGTTCCATGTCTCTCTGCAAGTGTGACTTGGGCCATGCCCCATGCTGGGGCCTGTGTCTCTTCTTCGTGTCTCCAAGCCCCACTTTCTCTGGCGCTGGGAAAGAGGAGCAGCCGCCGGCTGAGGGCCTCCTGGGACTGGCCACTGTCCCTCGGCCCCTCCTCCCTGCTAGGGCTCCGCAGTGGCTGTCAGTAACTGGCCCGATCTCTTCCATCCAGATCAAAGCCCTGGAGCTTGACAGCAACCTGTACCGCATCGGCCAGAGCAAAGTCTTCTTCCGGGCCGGCGTGCTGGCCCACCTGGAGGAGGAGCGGGACCTGAAGATCACCGACGTCATCATAGGGTTCCAGGCCTGCTGCAGAGGCTACCTGGCCAGGAAGTGAGTCTCGGGAGGCCCCCCGGCCCCACACGCCAGGCCTTGCCAAGCCCTCCTGCTGCTGAAGAGCACTTAGCCAGTGGGTCTAGGGCTCCTGGTGCCAGACCCGTGCCTGCTAGCGAGGCCCACGCAGCTCTTCGTACACCCTCTGCTCCTAGATTTCTACCTCCAAGGAGTAAAGTCAGGATCTCTGATTGAGATTTAGAGTGACCAGTAGCAAGAAGGTGATCTGTGCTTGGATTTGCCAATCCGAAAGCTCCTGCTCACCTGTACTGCTCATTGTGTTTCCCTGTGGGGACAGTACCCAGGACCTGCCTGCCCCTAAAGAACCCTGGGCTCCAGGGAAGGAGGCCATTCTTGAGTCTGGGGTGGCCCCTGTGGGGGTAAGGGCTTCCTGACGCAGGACAGCAGGTGTGGCAGTGGCACTCTGGCCTCCTGTGTCATGCTCTGGGACACGTGTCCTAGCGTGAGCTCTGCACTCTGGGAGATGGATCACACAGCCCGCCTTTGCAGAACACCAGCTCCTTAGTCCTCCACCAGACCACTGCTCAGATAGTGCGCACATGAGGGGCAGGAACTGACGTCAGAAGTCGTCACCCTGGGGCCACATCAGCTTAGTGACCAGGGATCGGACTGAGTGGGTCTGTGGCTAGTTCACACGGGCCTTCCCATGTGGGCTCCTCAGTGAAGGGCATGGTCTGACCCAGGCCCTTGTCACCACTGCAAGGTCAGTGACTTGTGGGTCACACAGTTCGTTAGTGGGAGAACCAGGACTCAGCCCCAAGGCCAGCCTCCTCCCTATGTTTCTTTCTGGAGGTGCCCAGGCAGGGGTAGGTCCCCCAGAACAGGCTTGGGGGCGAGGTCAGGGCCATCAGGGTGGGTCTGCCCACGCCCCGCCCGGGGTGCTGACCGAGCCGGTGACCCACAGGGCCTTTGCCAAGCGGCAGCAGCAGCTGACGGCCATGAAGGTCCTGCAGAGGAACTGCGCCGCCTACCTCAAGCTGCGCAACTGGCAGTGGTGGCGGCTCTTCACCAAGGTGGGTGTGTGAGAGGGCCGCCCTCGCCCCCAGGGCTCTGTGGCCACAGCAGCGCGAGGGGCAAGCGGGCCTCGTGCTTGTCCCCGTATGGCCTCGCCTTTGCCTGCCCCTGCGCAGTCTAGAGGGGCTGTGGGCTTCCTTGCAGGGCTGGGCCGGCCCAGTGAGCAGCTCCGGAGATGGAAAGGCCAGCACGCCGCGGCCCCACATGCTGCAGGGGGCGCTGCCCTCCCCACAAGCCAGGGGACAGCCACTCAGAAGCTTTGCCTGTGGCTGGACTGGCCCTCCCCAGCCTTTTATTCTTAAAGTTGTTTAGGCTGCTTTTGTTAATAATATCTAATTTATAGTAATTGCAAAAAGTTAACGAAAAGCAAAAGGAAGAAAATAAAAATTCACCCATAATTCCCTCGCCCAGAACCAACAGCAGTGGATGTTTTAATGTTTCTTCCTGCTCTGCTTTTGTCACTCCCTGTAAATCTCAGCTGTGTAAACCACATACATTCTTACATAGCCGAGCTCTGACTTGTATAAACAGTCTTGTATTTTGCACTTTCTATTTAAAATTCTTTCCTAAGCACTGAGTCTAGAAGTCGGCAACTGTTCCTTAGAGGGTGCGTGCTGGTTTGTCTGGCTGCCTTTCTCCATGTCATTCCCAGCTCTTTTGCTGTCATAAACTGTGCTGTGGTGAACACCTTCATGCACACACAGGCACAGTTTCCTGGGTCAGAGGCCCAGGCATCCAGCACCAGACTGATGTCCAGAAGGACTCTCCCCTCTTGCACCTCCCCCTCCCCTTGGGAGCTGGCGTTTCCAGAGGTGCGAGAGAGGCCGGACCGCTGTTGGCAGAGGCGGGCACCTTGCCGCTGAGCCTCTCTCCACCTCCCTCCTCTGTCCAGGTCAAGCCGCTGCTGCAGGTGAGCCGACAGGAGGAGGAGATGATGGCCAAGGAGGAGGAGCTGGTGAAAGTCCGGGAGAAGCAGCTGGCTGCGGAGAACAGGCTCACGGAGATGGAGACCATGCAGTCTCAGGTGGGTGTCCGCGCAGTCTACGCCGCTAGTGCAGCCTCTCCCGGTGCTGCCACCTGCTGGTCACCAGTGGTGAGGCATGTTTGCCGCTTCAGGAACCGCTTCTGTTACTGTAGGAAATTGGGGGTATGTGGTGTGGGGAAGCCACCCGAGGGGGTGGGAAATTACCAAGTGTTGAGTTCAAGCCCTAGCTCCACCGCGTAACCTCTCCGAGCCTTTTTCCTGGGATCTTGGTATGATGTTCACAGGGTAGTGGCAAAAAATACAGGATGTGATGTGTGGAAAGTGCCTGGCAGCTTAAGCACTCTCTAGGTGGAAGCTACTCCGTGTTCCTCCCCCACCGGGGGCCTGAGCTGGAGAGTGTCCGTCCTTGAGAATGGAGTGCTTGAGGGGCTTACATTTCCCACGTGTTCTTTGCAGCTCATGGCGGAGAAGTTGCAGCTGCAGGAGCAGCTCCAGGCGGAGACGGAGCTGTGTGCCGAGGCCGAGGAGCTCCGGGCCCGGCTGACTGCCAAGAAGCAGGAGCTGGAAGAGATCTGCCACGACCTTGAGGCCAGGGTGGAGGAGGAGGAGGAGCGCTGCCAGCACCTGCAGGCCGAGAAGAAGAAAATGCAGCAGAACATCCAGGTGAGCCCCCTGGTCCTCCTGGAGAAGGGCAGGGCCGGACACTTGGAAGACACTTGGACGGGACCGGGCAGTCGTGGAGGAGCAGTGGTGCGGGAGCCGGGGAGAGCGCAGAGTGAGAACTGCGTGGGAGGCCACTCCTCACTTTGCCCTCTCGGGGCTCTTCGGGGCAGTTATTTCTAACCTGTGGGTCTCAGATCTCCACGAGTGCTGCCCAGGCGAGCACTGAGGCCAATTTGACTTCCTTCCGGTCAGCCCTGGCCCTTGCTGGCCTGCGGGGCACGGAGCCTGTCCCACTGGTCGGTGCTGGCCCAGAGAAGTGCTTCAGCCAGGGCATTGCACCGGGGTTCTCCGTCCTGCACCCCAGTTTGAAGTCCTGGATCCCGCAAGTGGGGCGTGGGCACCATCTTGGCCGTGCCACTGGGCTCGCAGAGCCTGCTGTCCTCACGGTCTCTGGCCCCTGGCAGGAGCTGGAGGAGCAGCTGGAGGAGGAGGAGAGCGCCCGGCAGAAGCTGCAGCTGGAGAAGGTGACCACCGAGGCAAAGCTAAAGAAGCTGGAGGAAGACCAGATCATCATGGAGGACCAGAACTGCAAGCTGGCAAAGGTGAGGCCGGAGCCCACTGGTGGGTGAGCATGGGGCCTGGTAGTACAGGTGAGCACGGTGCGGCTGCCTCTCGAAAGGGTGGAGCCATTCATCCCTTGCCTACACTAGCTGTCACCAGGAAGCCTTTCTCGCCAGTGTCCAGAGGGGTAGCACAGGTCCGGGAAGGGCTTGGCCCCCACAGTTTTTGATCCTAAGAAAGCATGTCTGACTATTTGAGGGGAGCTAGTGACCTGTCAAAATTATCTCTTTGATCCGGGAAATCCTAATAAACTTGATCAAGTGTTGAAGGCCCTGCTTCTCCATTCAATCCTGAATTTCTGGGCGAGTCATGCTTTGAGGAGAGCTGAAGTGTTCTGTGCTCATCCAACACTCAACTCTGACCCACTCTCCCCTCCGCAGGAGAAGAAGCTGCTAGAAGACAGAATATCTGAGTTCACCACCAACCTCATGGAAGAGGAGGAGAAATCAAAGAGCCTGGCCAAGCTCAAGAACAAGCATGAGGCCATGATCACAGACCTGGAAGGTAAGGGGGGACATGCAGGGGTGAGACCGGGGAGACGTGCAGGGCCTGGCAGCTCATGGGGGTGTTTTCTCCTTTATCCCAGAGTTGGGTACGAGTGTCTGTGATGTTTTGAGCCTTACATATGTTTCACCACAAATAGTATTTTACATAAGCAATTAAAACCAGAGACAGGAGAGCCTGTGGCCACTGAAGGCTCCGTCGCTCCCGTCCCTCCTTGGCAGAGCGCCTGCGCAGGGAGGAGAAGCAGCGGCAGGAGCTGGAGAAGACCCGGCGGAAACTGGAGGGAGACTCCACCGACCTCGGCGACCAGATCGCGGAGCTGCAGGCGCAGATCGCCGAGCTCAAGATGCAGCTGGCCAAGAAAGAGGAGGAGCTCCAGGCCGCCCTGGCCAGGTGAGGCCTGACCGCCAGCCGGGCCCGGGGCCGGCGGGAGCGCTTTCAGCTCGCTTCCCGCCCTGGCGCGCCGGGCAGCTGTGAGCCTCCCCTCCGCTGTCGTCTCGGGAGAGCCTCTTGGTGGCAGAATGATTCCTGCCCACTCCAAGCACAGTCTGGGGCTTCTGCGTCTTTTGTTTGTGACCCCACAAGAGTCATCCACAGTTCTTTCACTCACCCACAAAAGTCTTTTCTTTTCCTTTTTAAAATTTGGCTGTAGGCACACATTTTATTTTAATAGACTTTATTTTTTAGAGCAGTTTTAGGTTCACAGCAGGATCGGGCAGAAGGCACGGAGCTTCCCGCGACCCCCTGCCCGGCGCGTGCACAGCCTCCCGGGCATCAGTGTCCCCCCAGCGGGATGTTGCTACAGTCGGGGAACCCGCACTGCCACAGCATAGCCGTCTCAAGTCCACAGCACACGCGTGTTTTTACTTAGTTATAGTTACCATGGACTGTAGCATTTTATTTTATTTTTTCACTTAACATTTGAAATTTTAAAAATATTTAGAGCAGTGATTTGGAATCTTAATTTGGAAATGAAATGGTTCCTTTGTGAGGTTTTCCAGTTCTCAAAGTGGTGTTGCCCGTCAGTCTGAACACCTCGATCCTCAGTGCTGCGATTATGGTGGTGAGAAGCAGCTTTGGCTGCGCCTCCCCGAGGCCTCGCCTGCAAACTCTGCGCCTTGGAAGTGATAACAGCCTCCTACCGATGTTGTTGTCTCCTTGGCAGAGTGGAAGAAGAAGCTGCCCAGAAGAACATGGCCCTGAAGAAGATTCGGGAGCTGGAGTCCCAGATCTCCGAGCTGCAGGAGGACCTGGAGTCTGAGCGTGCTTCCAGAAACAAAGCCGAGAAGCAGAAACGGGACCTCGGGGAAGAGCTGGAGGCGCTGAAGACGGAGCTGGAAGACACGCTGGACTCCACGGCCGCCCAGCAGGAGCTCAGGTGTGCGGGGGGACGAGCTGGCCGCGTCACGGAGCAGGGGGGCGGTAGCAAGGGGCCTCGTCACGCAGTAGGAAGCGTGGAAGCTGGCGGCTCCCCGGAAGCTTCTCTCTACCCTCTACCGAGTAGCAGACCTGTTAAAAGTGACTCGAAGTTTGGGCGGAGGCAGGGATGGCCTTTAAGGCCGAAGGGCTCGGACACCTCGACAAAGCGTGTCTGCGAGCTTGGACCTAGGATGCATAGCCGGGGAGGGGCCGGTGGGTGGAAAAGCTGCCTGAGGTGGCCGTGCCCCTTGCCAGGCCTCTCTGCGGTCCGGGAAGAGCCCCTGGGCCAGCATCACCCCAGGACTCTCAGCCTCCACCCTGAGGGCATTTCTCTGTCCAGGTCTAAACGTGAACAGGAAGTGAACATCCTGAAGAAGACTCTGGAAGATGAGGCCAAGACCCACGAGGCCCAGATCCAGGAGATGAGGCAGAAGCACTCGCAGGCCGTGGAGGAGCTGGCAGAGCAGCTGGAGCAGACGAAGCGGGTATGGCGCTGCCCCTGTGCCCGCGGGGGCGGGGGGCGGGAGGGGCCGGTGGCTGGCCACCACCCCAGCCCTGCAGTCTCAGCTAGTCCTGCAGAACAGTTCTAGCGTCCGATGGCTTGGGTCTTAGTCTAGGTTCCAGTTCTTAGTGGCTGTGTGACTCGTGCCTCAGTTTCCCTGTCTGTAGAGGAGGTTAATGATGGGTTTATCTCGTGATTATGTGAGGAGGGTTAGAGTTGCTAACACACATGAAGCACTTAGAAAGTAAGTGTAGGATAAGTTGTTCAAGCATTGGTTACCATTCAACAACCTGCCGGAGCTGAGCAGTCAGAGACTGAGTGTTGTCACAGGGCCTCAGTAGTCCCTGGTGTGACTGCGGGGTCCTCTCTAGAACACTTCGACAGCGGTCGGCTGGAGTCTCACGGGAAAACCCCAGTGATGTCGATCCTAGCTGCTTCCTTGGTCAGGCAGCTGAGGGCCAGGCGGTCCCTGGACAAGAGAAGTCCTGCCTCCTGGGTCTTCCTTCATGGCCGCCCTTGGTGGCAGCTGGAGAAGTCAAAGGCTCTTCCATGTGGCAACCTTTGAGATGTCTTTGGAAACATGTCCATGGGCCTCCCTTCTGTTTCCTCCCGGCTCTCTGCATGTCGGAGCCACTCTGGTCTTTAGTTGTCGCCCAATGTGCCTTTGCAGTCTCTCAGGGTCCAGTGGACCCTTGAACTTGCCGATGGCTCCATGGCCTTCTTGGTGCAGACTAGAATGGAATTGTGACATTTATTTTGTAAGCTCCACTTTTATATTTTTTTTAAAGAACATTACGTTATTACTTTGAACATCATCATATTATTACTTTGAACGGGGCTTTATTGGAAGTCTAATTACGGACAATTGCCGTTCCCTTTGGTGTATAATATTGCCAAGATCATAACATCTGCAATAACTATACCATGTGCTAGAACATTCCAGTTACCCAGTGAATGAGGCTGGGGAGGGATTATTTTAGGTAAGGGGAAGCTGAGGTCCTCAGGTGCAAATATGTGCCCAGTGTGACCCACCAGCTGAGAGGGAAGAGGGCAGGTGGGGCCTTCCGAGTCCAGGACTGTCACCAGCACAGAAGCAGCAGTTTTTGCATCTAGAGCCCAGTGATGTTAGAAAGACCAGGTGGCTTTGCTTCAGGGCATGCAGGCCCCGTTTACATCTTTGCTTTCTCCCCAGGTGAAAGCCAACCTGGAGAAGGCCAAGCAAACCCTGGAGAATGAGCGAGGGGAACTGGCCAACGAGGTGAAAGTCCTGCTGCAGGGCAAAGGGGACTCGGAGCACAAGCGCAAGAAGGTGGAGGCCCAGCTGCAGGAGCTGCAGGTCAAGTTCAACGACGGAGAGCGCGTGCGCACAGAGCTGGCTGACAAGGTCACCAAGCTGCAGGTGAGGCTCTGCTGGGACCCTGCCCTGGGCAGTGGGCCCTCCGCAGCGCCTCGGCTGTGGTCTGGGCCCCCAGGTTGCATGCACACTTTCTCTCTCTCTCTCTCCCTCTCTCTCTCTCTCTCACCTCAAACTGGCTCCTCAGTGAGGCCCTCGTGGTTCAGCCAGTGACCCAGGACCAGCTTGGCCTAAAGGAGCCGCGGGGCCATGTCCGTGATCCTTTGTCTGTCCCTTCCCTGCGCAGGTTGAGCTGGACAACGTGACTGGTCTCCTCAACCAGTCTGACAGCAAGTCCAGCAAGCTCACCAAGGACTTCTCTGCACTGGAGTCCCAGCTGCAGGACACCCAGGTAAGGGTGACATAGGTCATCTGGTCACCCATCAAACCCTTCATCCAAGGGGTCTCTGGGTCATCCCGGCCCCCAGAGGTCTTTACGTGGCTGTTCCCTAAATCCGGGGGCTGGCTTCTCCCTCCCGTCGGGCGTGGGGCCAGGAGGCTGCATGCTGCCGTGTCTCCTGAGCGCCGCGCCCCCTGTGCTGGGAGCAGGAGCTGCTGCAGGAAGAGAACCGGCAGAAGCTGGGCCTGAGCACCAAGCTGAAGCAGGTGGAGGACGAGAAGAACTCCTTCAAGGAGCAGCTGGAGGAGGAGGAGGAGGCCAAGCACAACCTGGAGAAGCAGATCGCCACCCTCCACGCCCAGGTTTGGCGGGGAACTGTGGCGGGACTCTGCGGGCTGGGGAGCTTCCGGCCTGGGCACGGGAGGCACAGCCCTGCCCACTGGGCGGGCCCGGGGCTGCCCTCGCCAGGTCAGGGCTCTCGGCCTGAGCCCAGGGTGGAATCCAGGGATCTGTGATCCTCATTTCACCAGTCTCCAGCGACGTTTAGCATTTGCTTCCATTACGAATGCAGGCAACAAGCCATGTGGTAGCAGTGCTTGTGCCCTTGTCACCTGTAAGGTGGCCAGTCACATCAGAGCCCTGGCCAGGCCTGCATGGAGCTTACTCTCTGACGTGCAGACAGCAGCACATAGGTTCTTCAACCACAGTGGTTTAAAATATGTGACGACTGCATTTTTTTATGGTGGTTGCCTTGGTTATCCTAAGTGCTTATTTTGTGCATATTAAAACATTACTTTGAGGAGTCCACAGGTTTCTCTAGACTGTCAAGGGGTCCACAGCCAAATCTGTATTAAGAGCCCTTCTAGGTCCTATCTTGGAACTTCATGTGCCAGGCCAGCACAAACTCAGGGTGGGCTGAAAGTCTGCTCGGTAGCCCAGGGAGGAGTAGCCGGCAAGGGTGTGTTTGCCGGTTTATCCTCAGGTGTGAGGAGGGGCTGGCTGGTGGGGACCTGACACTCCTCCTGTCTCCGGCAGGCACCCCAGAGGGCACTGGCCTGCTCCCTGGGAGAGGCGAAGGCAGGGGACTTCTCTCTCGGGGCCTCGGTCTTTGTAGAACGAGAGGCTTGGCATAGATGAGGACTGAGAGCCACCCACAGCTGGCCAGGGCGTTAACCCCCATAGTTTCGCATGCAAGGTGGACACACCTCTGCAGAAAATCCGTTTTTCTTGCCCCTGTGGAAGAGGGAGGTGACGGGGGAGCTATTCCCATAACCGGGTTGGCTCCTGGTGCCCCTCCACGACATTGCAGGCCACCTCCCACTGTCCAGGAGTGGCATGTCTCCTGAGCAGGTGCCATCTCAGGTGTCTCCTTATGCCTTGCTCCTTCCTGCGCAGGTGGCTGACATGAAGAAGAAGATGGAGGACAGTGTGGGGTGCCTGGAGACCGCGGAGGAGGTCAAGAGGAAGCTGCAGAAGGACCTGGAGGGGCTGAGCCAGCGGCACGAGGAGAAGGCGGCCGCCTACGACAAGCTGGAGAAGACCAAGACGCGGCTGCAGCAGGAGCTGGACGACCTGCTCGTGGACCTGGACCACCAGCGGCAGAGTGTCTCCAACCTGGAGAAGAAGCAGAAGAAGTTTGACCAGGCATGTGGCTATGATTTTCAAATTTTTCTATAATGAACCAGTTTCACCATTACTTAACCTTTTTGTTTATGCATTCATTTCTCTTCCTCATCCCAAAAGATCTGGGACAGCTTAGTGAGATTCAGCTCCTAGGACCAGATGGAACAGTAGCCTAATCGGGGCAGCAAGCTTTGGCCAAATGCAGCCCTGCCATGATATGTAGATAAAGTTTTGCTGAACGCAGCCACGCTCGTTCGTTTGCACGTTGTTCCTGACTGCTGTCGTGCCGTGGCAGTGGTTGAGTATTTGCTGCAGAAACTGTGCAGCCTGCAAAGTCTAAAGAATGCACGGTCTGGCCCTTTACGGAAAGATTATCACCCATGGGTTGAGTGCGGGAAGGTGGGAAAAGAAGACAGAGAGCGGGCACCAGAGGGTCGAAGCCATCGTCAGGGGAGGCTGCAAATGGAATCCCAGCTTCCTAGCAGTCAGCTTGGCGCTCTCGTCAAGAAAAACGCCACCCAGTTATTTAGGAGAACCAGAATTTTTCCAGGTTCTGAAGGTGAACAGTTTCCTCTGGGTTCTCATGGAAAAGGCATTGTGACATAAAGGATCACTGTTATTATTTAGTGATTAAAAACCAAACAGACGTTAGAATGCGATAGAGGCAATCCTTGTCCTTGTCTGGTCAGGAGAACACACTGCACTCTATATGTTGTCCTTGGACCCAGCCAGGCTCCGGCTACAGCCTGGGGCCAGCTCCTCTCTCACCCGGCCTCTGGGACCCTCCTTCCCCAGGGGCTTGGGCCCGGCTGCTGCTTCTCGCCGGTGGTCTGCAGCTCTGAGCCTGCCGCACTAAGCCTCACTGCCCACCTCTTTCCCAGCTCCTGGCAGAGGAGAAGACCATCTCCGCCAAGTATGCGGAGGAGCGCGACCGGGCCGAGGCAGAGGCCCGAGAGAAGGAGACCAAGGCCCTGTCGCTGGCCCGGGCCCTGGAGGAAGCCATGGAGCAGAAGGCGGAGCTGGAGCGGCTCAACAAGCAGTTCCGGACGGAGATGGAGGACCTCATGAGCTCCAAGGACGACGTGGGCAAGAGCGTGAGTGGGGAACACGGGAGGGTCTCTGGAGGGAGCCGGGCGGGGCTGGCACAGAGGGTCGGTATGCACAGGCTCCGAGGCCACGAGCTCAGCTCCCTGCTGGGGCTCTCTGGGGTGCAGGTCCACGAGCTGGAGAAGTCCAAGCGGGCCCTGGAGCAGCAGGTGGAAGAGATGAAGACCCAGCTGGAGGAGCTGGAGGACGAGCTGCAGGCCACTGAGGACGCCAAGCTGCGGCTGGAAGTGAACCTACAGGCCATGAAAGCCCAGTTCGAGCGGGACCTGCAGGGCCGGGATGAGCAGAGCGAGGAGAAGAAGAAGCAGCTGGTCAGACAGGTGCGCATGCCAAAGAGATACACCTGCCCAACAGGTGCGCACGGCTTCCCGCTGCCCCGCAGGTGGCCAGGGGCCCCCCTGGCATCTCACAGGCTTCCTTTCCACCCTTCCTCGACCTGGATCATGTCAGGGCCCCTTGACCACTCTCCCCATGTCCCCACTCACCAGTCCTCTGTCCCAGGGGTCAGTGGCCCACCTTATTAGAGTCTTCACAGTCAGTGATCCCCATCAGCCCCCGCCAGTCCTGCAAGACTGTACTGAGCCCACCTGGGCTCCAAACTGGGTGGGGTCCGTGGGTGGGTCCAGCCTCCCAAGCTGTCGGTGTCCCCCAGGTGCGGGAGATGGAGGCAGAGCTAGAGGACGAGAGGAAGCAGCGCTCGATGGCAGTGGCCGCTCGGAAGAAGCTGGAGATGGACCTGAAGGACCTGGAGGCGCACATCGACTCGGCCAACAAGAACCGAGACGAAGCCATCAAACAGCTGCGCAAGCTGCAGGTGAGGGCAGGCCCGGCCGGAGCTGCTGCACACAGAGGTGGGACTGCACAGGGCCGGGCACAGTCAGGCTGGCCGGTGAGCACTGGGAATTGCCACCTTCCCCGCTCTGAGGAAGGCCCTGGGTGCTTCTAGCACCTGTTTCAGTGATGGAAGTTCAGAGGTCCAAAGGTAGGTGGAAATGAGGTAGTCTGAAAGCAAACGTGCAGTAAGATCCGTGACTTTGAGCACATTAAACAAAGAAGCAAGTAAGTACAGACCGAGACATGTAGTGGAGTTAAGGCAGATGGTCACTTAACGCAGGTTTCCAGGACAAACGGGCACGGACACAGTCCAGCCCTATGGACAGGGGTGGAGGATGAGGATGCTTAGAAGCAGGCTGCATGTGGGACACACGCTGCGGAAGTTTTTACCTGCCAATAATTAAGGAATAAAAAATTAAAAACAGCTCTGGCTACTGTATCATTCCTCGCAAGCCAGCAACAAGAATATATTTAAAAATCCACTGTTGGCAAGGTTGTGGGGCATAGATACTGTTGCCGGTGGTGTTTTTACTGGTACAGTTGCCGTGTATCACAAGAGCCATGCTCTGTGGCTTGAGGAATCCCAATTTGAGATTTATCTACAAAAGAAAAAAAACGCTATTTCGCAAAGATCTTTACGGTTAAATAACAGGAGAGTAACAAACAGCTTCCCCACCCTGTAGAGGGACAGCCGGGCAGGCTAGGCGCTGGCCTGAGTACTGGGTGTGTGTTCGGGGTGGCGCCGTGAACTTGGGCTTCAGGCCCACAGGAATGGTGGAAAGTGAGAGCGAAATGCGGCTCGTGTACCCGCGAGTAGCACTGTCGAAAGTGAGCTTCAGAAACCCCGGCGGTCAGAGAAGTATAGAGATGGTATAGCATTCAGGAGGTGTTTGTCCCTAGCTACTATTTCGTCCTTTTACAGTCAAGGTGGTAAAATACAGCATCAGGCTAAACAGCAGCCACGAGTGCCTGTGGGCGGAGGTGACCCCTGAGGGGCGCGGGGTGGAGAGCCGTGGGGCAGGAGGGGCGCGGGCGGGATGCCAAGCCTCTCGTCTCGTCCCCGCCACAGGCCCAGATGAAGGACTGCATGCGTGAGCTGGACGACACCCGCGCCTCCCGCGAGGAGATCCTGGCGCAGGCTAAGGAGAACGAGAAGAAGCTGAAGAGCATGGAGGCCGAGATGATGCAGCTGCAGGAGGTGGGTGCCCGGGGCTGCTGCTCTGGCTGGCTCAGGGCCTTCTGCTGGGCAGCGTCACCCAGCCAGAGTTGCCAGGCAGGGCTGGAATCAAACTGGCCAAACTCCGGGAATGAGCTGGGGTGGAACTTGATTTGCAAAAGGATTCTCTCTAGGGTTTCGTTGCTAGCAGGGCACCCAGCATGAACAGAATGTGTGTGTCAGTGACGTTGTGGTCCCGGCATGCAATGAGACTTTGTGGCAGTCACCACCTCCTGCTGTGGGTTGTGCCTGGTGAGGGGGCGTCCGAGTGTCCCCTTGGCTGCCTTGTCCATCACACCCAGGGCACATCGTGAAATGTCCCCCAGGTCTAGAGGGTCTTGTGCAGTGTGATGTGACTGGCCACCCAGTGTGCCGAGAGTTAGGCCAGATCAAGGCTCGTCCTCTTGTGCTCATGCCTGTGGCTGTCCTCTCCTGCCTGGGCCAGGGGGACCCCTCCCTCCGTGGTCGCATGTTGGTCTCTGTTGAAGCTGCCTCGCCCTCAGGCTCTGGAGCTGACTCCGTGTCTGGTCTACCCGGAACTCGGAGCGACCACACCGAGCATTCACGGGGTCTCCCCTCTTAGGCCACGTTTCTTCTTTATCTCCATGTCCCTGGCACCTGGCATGATGCCTAGCACTTAGATACAGGGATTTTGTAAACATGTGGTGCTTATGCTGTGACCTCAGAGGGGCTGATGATGGGGACATCAGCCCTGTGAGCGGGAGGGTTCATGAGAAAGGCCTTCTGGGAGGAAGCAGGGAAGGGGCTCAAGGCAGGAGCACTAGGGGCGCAGGGAAGGTGGCCCTGTGGGGCCGTGGCTGCCCTGGGTTCACACTCTGGCCGTCACCAGGAACTGGCAGCCGCTGAGCGTGCCAAGCGCCAGGCCCAGCAGGAGCGGGACGAGCTGGCCGACGAGATCGCCAACAGCAGCGGCAAAGGGTGAGCTGAGTGAGGGGCAGAGACAGGGGCTGGGCGTGTCCCCCCGGGGTTGGCCCCTCACTCCTCCCCTGCCTGCCCCCCCCAGAGCCCTGGCGCTGGAGGAGAAGCGGCGTCTGGAGGCCCGAATCGCGCAGCTGGAGGAGGAGCTGGAGGAGGAGCAGGGCAACACGGAGCTCATCAACGACCGGCTGAAGAAGGCCAACCTGCAGGTGGGCCCGCGCTGGCCCTTCCCCCCCCCCCCCCCCGCCCCCGCCACCAGGTGGCCTCAGACCCACTGGCAGAAGCTCAGGCCGGGTGCCAGCTGCTCCCTGACTGCTCAGGGGAAAATGTCCTGGCACTCGGAAAGGTCACCCCGCCTCCTGTCAGGCAGGTGTTCAGAAGTTTCTGGATGCTTATTCATGGGTAGCTCTCTTCTCTGGGAGAGCTGAGGTCTCTGACCCCCAGGGCCTGGTGGGATCGTGCTGCCCCTTCCTCGGGCCCTGCTAGCGCCCTCCGACAGGGCCCCAGCACTCTGAGGTCACCAGCCTTCCTTCCGCAGATCGACCAGATCAACACCGACCTGAACCTGGAGCGCAGCCACACCCAGAAGAACGAGAATGCGCGGCAGCAGCTAGAGCGCCAGAACAAGGAGCTCAAGGTCAAGTTGCAGGAGATGGAGGGTACTGTCAAGTCCAAGTACAAGGCTTCCATCACCGCCCTCGAGGCCAAGATCGCACAGCTGGAGGAGCAGCTGGACAACGAGACCAAGTGCGTGCTCCCTGCCCCAGCCCAGCCGCCCAGGGAGATCTCAGACCTTCTGTGGTCTTCCCCCGAGCCGGGTCAGGACCCAGCTCTCTGTCTGCTGGGTCCCGGGGACCGATTCCCTCCATCCATGTCACTGGAGGACCCTGTGGGGTTCCAGTAGGAGCCCCCGGCCCCCTTCTAAAGCTGGGAGGTTTGGGGCTGTCTCTGAGGGCTGGGTCCCTCTTTGGAGGTAAAGAGGGTGACACCAGGCCCCAAACGTCAGCGCTCTCTTTGCCTAGCTGCCTAAATGCTCTTTGAGATGTCGCTTCCCTTCCTCGAGCCCGTTTCCTCATCTACAAAGTGGCGCTAATCCCTGTGCCCTCACAAGAACCAGGCTCAGAGCAGGCGTCCACTAAAGACGCAGCTGGCATCGAGGCCTCCCTGCGGGGCGGGTGCCCAGGCCCCGGGCAGGGGGCGGTCCGGCCTGTGGCTGGTTGGCCGGACCCGGTCCGAAGGAGGCCGTCCCCGCTGAGCCGCGCGTCTGCCCACAGGGAGCGCCAGGCGGCCTGCAAACAGGTGCGGCGGGCCGAGAAGAAGCTGAAGGACGTGCTGCTGCAGGTGGACGACGAGCGGAGGAACGCCGAGCAGTACAAGGACCAGGTGTGTGCGCGGCGGGGCGGCGGCCTGGGCCGCGTGGGCCCCGTGTCCAGGGCCCCTAACCAGGGCCTCGGGCCACACGTGTCTCCACAGGCAGACAAGGCGTCCACCCGCCTGAAGCAGCTCAAGCGGCAGCTGGAGGAGGCCGAGGAGGAGGCCCAGCGGGCCAACGCGTCCCGCCGGAAACTGCAGCGCGAGCTGGAGGACGCCACCGAGACCGCCGACGCCATGAACCGCGAGGTCAGCTCCCTCAAGAACAAGCTCAGGTGAGCCGCCCGCGCCTCCGCCAGCCCCCTCGATTCAGCACTTCTCCCGTCTAAAGGTGGCTTGATCTGAAAAGCGCACTGTAGGACATTAAACTCCCTATAAACCTGGTGACATTTCTCAACCACAGTCCCCGGGTAAGGTGCTAATGACAAACCGCAAAGTGCAGAAAGCGCTGCGCAGAGCCACGTGGGCCCTCTGGGTTCTCCTGCCTCCGGGCTCCAGCCCGGCCTTCTGAACAATCAGTGAGCTCTCGGCGTTTATTCCCAGCCTGAGTGAACAGCCTGTCTGTCTGACAGCGGCACGTTTCCTTGCGGAGTCTTTTGAACGACCAGTGGCGCGAGGCGGCCTGGCCCAGCTCCCAGCGCGTACTAGGTGCCTTGCAAGTATTGGCAGCGTGAATGCTAGGGCATCTCACAGGACCTGTACGAGTTAAAAAGGCTGTTTTGCATTTCTTCAGGGAGCGTTAGCGCCGGAGAAGCACCACCCGTGCAAGGCTGAGTCTCTGACTCTCCGAGGCTCTCGCGTCTTACCTGCTTCTCACAGGGATATCTTTTCCTAAGCGTAGAAACCAGACTGGACATCATAGTCAGTATTTAATATGAATTTTGTGACATATGATGGGAAGAAGATGCCTGTCTTTGCACCCTGTGTAAACAGTTGTTCTTGTCCCTCTGACAGAGGTTTTGTCAGACCTTTGAACCGAGGGTGGCATCTTGCAGGAGGCAGCTCCGTGCACTTTTGTGCCTTCCCCATTTCGGTCAATCAATCCTCTTTTCCTGGACTGTTTTGTGCTGGTGTTGAGCGTTAGGGTGTCTGATACCGAAATGTTTTGCAGGAAGGTTTAGTTACTTGCCTTCTTGAGAGCCTCCCTGCCCTGCTTGGAATTAGGACTTCTGGGTCCCAGTGTTGCTTCTCCTTGGTGGGGGCAGTCGGGTGCCTGGCTTCCCTCTAGAGATGGCTTTGGAATGTGTGCGCCGTGCTGCGGCTGCCCTCGGGCTGGGCCCACTGACCCTCTGCCTCTGCCCCCCAGGCGTGGGGACCTGCCATTTGTCGTGCCCCGCCGAATGGCCCGGAAAGGTGCTGGCGACTGCTCGGATGAGGAGGTGGACGGCAAAGCGGACGGGGCCGAGGCCAAGCCTGCCGAGTAAGCCTTTCTGCTGCTGCAGCCCGAGGTGGATGGACGAACAGATGGACGACTCCGCCTCCCTCCCCAGCCCCCGCAGCACACCCACCTTCCTGGGACTGCTGTGATCGCCACCCCCACCCCACCCCGTCGCCTTCCAGGCCTTGTCCAGGGCACTTGGCTTCCTCTGCTGCAACCCCTTCCAGCTCCCTCCCCTCAGAATCTGACACCAAAGAGTCAGGGCTGGGCCCGGGCCCAGGAAAAGAGTGACCAGCCGACCTGCGGCCCCCTCTTGCCAAAAAGCACAAGATGCGAGCAGGAGTGCAGGCCCCGGGGATGGGCGAGAGTTGTCTGTGGATCTACTTTGCTTCAGACTAAAGGCGTTCTGATAGCCCAGCACCCCAGAAGAGTCATCACCTTCCCCGACCTCTGCCACCGGCTCTTCCCTTCCTCCTCCCTTCTTTGCTGTTGGCAATCACACGTGGTGACCTCACACGCCTCTGCCCCATCGCGCCCCACTCCTGTGGGCTCGGGGCAATCCAGAAGGAGCAGGCCCAGGGGCTCCACCTCTGTGCAGGGCACAGAACCAGGGGCAGGGAGGGGCGGACTCCTCCCGCCCCCTCCTGGGCAGCGCCACTGTCCACTGCCCCTCCCCCGATTCTAAACCGTCTCAAGTGCAATGCCCCCTCCCCTCCTTTGCCAAGGGCAGCCTGGCCCTGCCACAGCGAGGCTGTTGGGGCCAAACTGGAAAGGCCAGCAGCCTTCGGTGGCTTCTCCCACACTCTTGGGGACCAAATATATTTAATGGTTAAGGGACTTGTCCCAAGTATGACAGCCAGAGCATTAGAGGGGGCCAGTGGCCCTCCCATGCGGCCTTGTGCCTACTCTAGGACTGGGGCCCGAGGGTAGTTTGTCTGCACCATTGACTCAGTTTAGTTTAAAAATCTGCCGCCTGAACGGATATTTTTGAAAGAAAAGTTTTCATTTTTCCCCTTCTTGTAATAAATGATAAAATTCCAAGTCTTTATCACTGCCTTTCCTTTGGAACCAGGTTTAGAAGAGAGTAGCTTGTCCTACACTGGTCTACACTGGTTGCTGATTTACTTGTATTCCTGTTTTGTATATGCTGCATTTAGACTTACTATGGCAAGAAGGCATTTTTTACAAGGAAACAAACTCTCCACAAATCATGAAGTTAGATAAAAGCTACGTCAGCCTACAAAGCTCTGAATTCAGGTCCCAGATGCTGTCACAAAGGAGTGAGTGGAACTCCCAGCCCACCCCCCTTTTTTATATAATACAAGTGCCTTAGCATGTGTTGCAGCTGTCACCACTACAGTGCGCTGGTTTACAGATGTTTTCCACTGAGCGTCACAATAAAGAGAACCATGTGCTATGAGCCGTGTCTGGTGGTGTCCGTCTGCAGCGGAGGGTGGCCTGGAAGGGGCTGGGCCTTGCTCCCGCAGCCGCCCCTGCCTGGCAAAGCCCAGGAGCTGCGGCAGGCAGCAGGCTGGGGCGAAGGCCGGGATGGGTGTGCATCGTGCAGAACAGAGGAGATGGAAAGGCAGGCTGGGCCCCATCCCAGGGGTCTGTGAGCATCTTGGTTCCTCCCAATCATTGAGCACCTGCTATGTGCAGGACACTGAGCTGGGCTAGGGAACGAGACACAGATGAGCCCAGGCAGAAAGCTGCAAGCACTATCTTGCTCTTGGAAGCACACAGCACCTGCCCTGTGGAGGTTCAGCCCA
This sequence comes from Cheirogaleus medius, assembly GCA_008086735.1. Lineage (NCBI taxonomy): Eukaryota > Metazoa > Chordata > Mammalia > Primates > Cheirogaleidae > Cheirogaleus > Cheirogaleus medius. Next base: position 27,762,503 of record VBSM01003169.1, on the reverse strand, counting down.
GGGCTGTAGACACAGGTGACAGGTGTGTTGGGGATCAGAGGTGCTTCCCAGGACTGTCAAACTTTTGTCCATTCATTGTTAAAGGCTGAGCATGAACTAGCTTGGGCAGGGGAGCGGGGTGGGGGGTTGCTGGAAGGATGAGGGCAATGAAGCCCACACATGTCCCTGTGATTGCAGGGAAAAGGATTTCCTCGGAGAGGGGCTGTGGCACCCACCGGCATGGAGGTTGGACCAAGCAGCAGGCCTGCACTGCCCAGGCCTCCAACAGCCACCTTCAGCCCTGAGCAAGGAGCAGGGGATGCCGGGGCCGTAGGTGGGGCAGACACCAGAGGGCTTTGCGTGCTGCTGTTTCCTTTTCAGTAATGCTGGGGTGTCAGGCCACAGAGCGGGTCCACGTGCACTGGCGCATCAGAGGCTCCTAGGTCAGGTTCCAGCTCCTCCACTTCCCCGAGACACTGGGCAAGGGGCGCTGCTCCTGTGGGCTTATTGCTCAGCGTGGTTCCTGTTTCAGGGGTGGCTCTGGTGGCCTAAGGTTTGAGGGCCCCTCTGCTTCCTCCCGTGACTGTGGGCCAGGTCGCTACCCTCTCTGCCTCAGTAGCACGTGTGTGGAATGGGACTAACAGTGACTGCCACACAGAGGTGTCCGGAGAATCATATGGCAAGGGCAGAGTGCCTGGCATCATGACACAATGTCACAATCAAGGTCTCTGCCAAGTGAAATCCCTGACGTATGTTTCTGGTCCCGTAATTGGTAGATGATTGGATCAAAGTCTTCAAGCTATGTGCTCCTTGTCACCACCACAGTGGGACACTCCATTGTCCTGTAGAGGGCAAGTGGCCACAGTGGGGAGCCTGCAGGTGGGGCGCGATCTGGGGGTCAGCTTAAGGAGGGACCAGTCTTCGGTAAAACAGCTGCGCGCACACTCCCGGGCTGCTAGCCTGATGTGTGCCACCTTGCACTGTCACCCTGACAGGTCACTGCCTCTCTGACCGGCTTCCTCATCTGTCGAGTAAGGTACACGAGGTGCTTTCTGCCAAACTGTGGTCCTCGCACCGGCAGCTTCGTGTGGGAACTGGGTAGCAACAATCTCAGACCCCACCCAAAGCTCCTGAATCAGACCCTGCGCTTTCGCAAGCCCCCCAGGCTGCCTCAGCGTTTCTGCAGAATCTCCCTGCCAGCGAGTCCTCCAGGGACCTGCCTGAGCTGATGGCTTGCTCGGTGCCATCAGTGCACTGCGGGGCAGTGGCCTCTGCAGGTCGTCACTGTGCTGAGAGTGACAAGGCCCTTAGGTGCAGGGGAGCAGGGCGGGGACACACAGCCAGGCAGAGCAGGCGGTGGCAGGGTGGCAGTGGTGTGAGCCATGGGGCCCACATGTCACCCCGTGTCTGTGGCCCTTCAAGATACAGACGAAAGTGGACGAAGCCCCGTGCCCTGCCCATAGGGACGTCTAATGCCCTCCCCAGGGTTTCAGAGCATTCTCAGCTGGTCTGCGCCTCCCGGCCAGCGCGGCTCCCAACCGCCCCTGCTGTCAGCACTCTGAACACTGAGCCCGGTGTGCGTTTCGGCCCCGGCCGGGCCACCCCACCCCAGCGGACACAGGCTTCCCCACGCATAGAGATCCCTGGGGGAGGGGCATTTGTGTCACAACACAGACCAGGTGGATCTGGGTGTCACACATGCCCAGGCCCTGTGTCGGCCCTGGGGTGCCACAGGGGTGGCATGGCTCCCTCTGCCCCTCCCTCCTTCCTCTTTTCCCATCTCTGCTCCCCCAGAGGCAGCTGAGAAGCCTAAACTCCCCTGCTTCTGCCACACCGAGTCACTCAGACCGCGGGCTCTGCCCGGCTCACCTCACACTCCAACCCAAGAGGAGTCCAGCCCCTGGGCAGGTGAGCAGGGCGGGGCTGGGCGCTGTGACCTGGAAACTCCGCTTTGACTGCAGAGAAAAGCCACGGAAGCCAGTGGATGGAAGGCGGGATGAGTCATCAGGACCAGGGCTGTCGTGGGAAGCCCAGGAGAAAGCCACAGCAGGTGTGTGGCTCCCCAAAGCAGGAACTGGACGGTGGCATCCCTGGGACAGGCCCGTCCCTGAGCTGCACCCTCCTCCCTGGCCCGGCCCACCCTTCCCACTGCTGTTTCGCTGGGGGTGTTGGAGACGGCGGATCCCTAATTTTGCCTTGTTTTGCCAAATAATTCCAAGTCTCGCTCCTGGACAGTGGGGAACACAAAGGCAACTGATTTCTATTTCACTTTCTGGCTTTGGTCCCCTGGGCTGACGAGGCCGCAGGTGAAATGCTCACAGGGGCTGCAGGGAGGGAAGCGAAAGTGCGGGAGGGAGAGAAGCCACAGCGTCCCTTCCTCAGCCAACAGTGGCGTTTAGAGAGAGGACCAGGCCGGGTCTGGCTAGGGAACTTTGCTCCCTGATAATGGGATTGTGGAGCAAATAAAAAGGTTTCAGTTTCCTGTAAATGTTTTTTAAAGTGCAAAGGTGGAAATAGGTCTGGAGAGGTGAACACCAACAGGTTCCACACGTCCTATAGTTTTTGAAAAATAATTTTTACACAGTAACCAGTTAATATTTTGTAATTTTCCCAAAAAGGTGCCATGGATTTTCTGTATTGGCACCTGTGGGAGACACCAATAATTGTCCCCAAATTTTCATCCTTTGTTTTCTTTTATTAACTTGTTTTTATTGTGTTGAAACAATAAAATTTTAAAATTATAAAATTCACCATTTTAACCATTTCAGTTCCTCTTCTCCTCCTTTTCTTCCTCCTCCTCCTTCTTCTTCTTCTTTTTGTTTTTTTAGGGATAGGGTCTCACTCTGTTGCCCAGGCTGGAGTGCAGTGGCATCTTCATAGCTCACTGCTGCCTCGAACGCCTGGCTTCAAGCGATCCTCCTGCCTCAGCCTCCTGAGCAGCTGGGACTACAAGTGCACATCACCACATCTAGCTAAATTTTTAATTTATTGTAGAGACGGGGTCCTGTATGTTGCCCAGGCTGGTGTTGAACTCCTAGCCTCAAGTGATCCAGAAGTGATCCTCAGCCTCCCAAAGTGCTGGGACCACAGGTGTGATCACCAAAGCTGCCGAGTTCCAGCAGAGCACACGGCCCTCCACGGGCCTCAGTACTAAGTCCTGGCTGGTGGAAGGTGAGGGCGGTGAGGTGTGCCACTTCCAGGTGCTGTCCTTAGGGTGGACTCTTGTGCTCCATGTCCTCCTTCGTCCTTCCTCAGGCCTGGTATGTCTGCATACGGGCCAGCTTCCCCGTGGAAGAAAACACTTCCCTGGGTCGGCAGAGCAACAACAGACCAGACTCCTGGTCGAACTTTGGGCCCAAAGCGACCCACCTTTCGAACTGCCTAGGGACTTGCACTTGTGTCCGAATTCAATGCATCTGCTATGTCGTGGAGTGACTATGGTAATGTCTATGGGCTCTTTGTGACAGCGGCCCAGCATCAGTATCACAGCTGACACAGGACCATCTCTCTAGGCTCCATCCCGCCCTTGGCGTTGAGTCCTCGTACTCTTTCTGAACTCTGCCTTTCTGCCAAGCCCCGTGGGTCAAACCCCGCTTGGGGGTCATGGTTTTGATGTTGACTTCTCCCAGAGTCCTAGCCCCCAGCCCCACCCCTCCAGGCGGGCCTGTGAATGACTGAGCACTTCAGACATCCAACAATCAGATTCCAGCCTAGCCCAGTCCGCCTCCTCCGGGACAACCTCCAGGACCACCTCCCCGCCCGCGCCTCTGCCCACCTGTTAAGACTCACGCTTCCCAGGTGAAGTAGGTGGAAACAGATGAGAACAAAGAAGCCATGGGTGGGGCCGAGGCCCAGGAGAGGAGTTGGGACTAAGTGCTTCAACTGCTAAAAGGTACGAGGTTTCTTTTTGGAGTGATGGGAATGTTCTAGAATTACGTAGCGGTGATATTTGTACAACGTAGTGAATATACTAAAAACTACTTTAAAAGGGTGAGTTTTGTTATGTGATGTATGTCTCAATTGTTTTAAATGCTAGTAAATGAAAGAAACCAGGGAAGGACAAACAGAGGTTCAGAGAGGGTGTCCTGAGAAGGGACAGGGAGGGGTCATGGGGGGGTCACAGGAGGAAGGACAGGGCAGAGGGCAGGAAGCTGAGGCCAGGTCTCTTCCTGCAGAGAGCAGAGTGACGCGCATGACAGGGGTGGGGCCTGATGTGGCTGCTCCTGCAGGGGCCCTGCATCTGGGGCTCCCCAGGGGACCCTGGAGGTGTGGAGGGAGACAGGGAGGGGCTCCAAGTCCCGTTTCTCTCTAGGAGCTATGATTACACAGCCACAAAAAGGAAAGAACCGATGATATATGCAGCAACCTGGATGGATCTCAGGGCATTATGCTGAGTGAATTTTTTTTTTTTTTGAGACAGAGTCTCATTCTGTCTCCCGCGAAGAGTGCAGAGGTGTCATCATAGTTCACTGGAGCCTCAAAGTCCTGGGCTCAGGCTATCCTCCTGCGTACCTGGAACTCAAGCATGTGCTATCATGCCTGGCTAAATTTTTCTATTTTGGGTAGAGACTGGGTCTCGCTATTGCTCAGGTTGGTATCGGACTCCTGACCTCAAGTGATCCTCCTTCCTTGGCCTCCCAGAGTGCTAGAATTACAGGCATGAGCCACCGTGCTCAGCCTGAGTGAAACGTTTTAAAAACCAGTTTTGAAGGGTTACATACCCTATGATTTCATGGATAAAACATTGTCAAAATGACACAGTTACAGAGATGGAGAACAGATCAGTGGTTGCCAGGGCCTGAGGCAGGCACAGGAGAGTGGGACCATAAACAGCACCAGGGAGTCCCTTTGTGTGACAAAAACGTCTGTGGTGGTTGTCATGATGGTTATGTGAATCTGTACACATGACAAAATGTCAAAGGACGATCACAAACGCATAAAAATGAGTGCGTGCGAGGACTAGTGCAAGTCTAGTAAGGTCCGCAGTGTCGCTCACTGCATTGTGCAGGGCCATTTCCTGGTGTGGTCATGTTCTGTAGGTACCTAAGATGCCACCATGGAGGAAACACTGGGTGAGGGGTACATGGCATGAGCCACATGGGACCTCTCTGCACTAGCTTTGCTATAGCTTTACAACTGTGCTGTTTGGCCTTGTGAGTCTATAATTAAGTTGTTTTAGAAAAGAGAGACAGGCCTGTGCTTCAAGTGCCGAATGGCGGTGGTGAGGATGGGCGGGTAAAGGAAGGGACACTGGGGCCAGCTTCGTGACCTCGGGAAGATGCCTGTGTTCTCTAACCTGTGCCTCGTCTGCACCTGGGGGCAATAAGCACCCCAGGCAAAGCTGGGGGTGCGCTGCAGAGACCAGAGGAGATGACGCGGACACTGTGCCTTCCCGGTGCCCGCTACACAGAGCACGTGCTCGGGAAATGTGGGTCCTTGTTTTGGGAGCACTGACTATATGCCACGAACGGCCCCTACCCTGTGTCGGTTCATCCTCCCAGTAACACCATCAAGTAAATGCTATCATTGATTTACCTCTACAAGCAAGGAAACTGAGTCACGAACTGAAGAACGGGTGACGCTGAATTCGAGCAGGACTGTCTGATGCCAAATACCTTCTCCAGCTCGTGGAAGACGGGAGGGATGTGTGCAGCAACTTCTAGTGGCATTTGATGATTTGTGACTCATCCTGAACCAGTGGGAAGAATAAAGGAAGAAAATCACATTTTCAGAATGCTTGAGGGTTTCAGGATTTTTCTTCCTTTGGGGGACCCAGCATGGTCCAGAAAACAAAACAAAACAAGACTTGAAAAGACCTGGATAGAAGCCAATCTCTGCCTTTGGGGTAAGTTATTTTACCCTTTTGAACCTTTGTTTCCTCCTCTGGGAAACAGGGGTAGTAAATGTTCCATGACAGGGCTGTAGATGAAGCTTATATGATTATATGTATAAAAATGCTTTGCAAGTTGTAAGGGGTAGGGCACTGTAATTTTTTTCCCACAAAAGTTGGGCTTTTAAAGAATTAAAAAAATTTTTTAAATTGTGTTCAATTATGCATAACATAAAATTTTCCCAGTTTTAAGTGTATATTCCATTGGCATTAAGTGCATTCACCTTGTTGTACAACCATTCCCACCATCATCCACAGAACTCTTCTGAACTGAAACTCTGTCCCCATTAAACATGAACTTCTCATTTTTGTCCCCCAGCCCCTGGCAACCACCACTGTACCCCCTGTCTTCAGGAATTTGGCCACCCTAAGTCCCTCACACGAGGGGAATCACACAGCCTTTGTCCTTGGCGACTGGCTTATTTCACGTAGCATAATGCGCTCCAGGTTCAGCCATGTTGTAGCAGGTGTCGGGATTTCCTTCCTCCTTAAGGTTGAACAACGTTCCATTGTGTGCGGATGTCCCATTTTGCTCACCCAGTCATGCAACCCTCCATGGACCCCTGGGTTGCTTCTGCCTGTGGCTACTGTAAATAATGCTGCTGTGAACACGGGTGATCAAATATGTGTTTGTGTCCCTGTTTGCAATTCTTGTGGGTCTATACCCAGAAGTGGAATTGCTGGGTCATATGGTAATTCTACATTTAAGTTTTTGAGGAACTGCCATACCGTTTCCCAAGGCAGCTCAGTGCTATCATTAATATTTTGAAAATCATGCTTTGGCACGTGATTCCAGACAAGAGTCTCCTTGGTCTCCTGCCTGCCGCGGGGAGGGGGCTAGAGGTTGGCGGCGCCGTTGGTGCCAGCTCCAGAGATCCTGGCGGTGTGGCTCCCACAGCCCCTCCCACCTCCGCCTGCTACTCCTTCTCCCTCCCGTGTTTGGGACCTGCAGACCCTGAGGCTGCTAAAGCTTACTTGTGACATCCTCGGTACTTAGCAGAGAGTCCTTTCAGCTTACGATTCTGCATCTACATCAACTGCTCAGTTACCTATTTTAAACTGGAATCCAAAAGCCTCTCTGTTAACTCTGCAAATGTGTCCAATTCTCTTAAACGTATACGTGCATTAAAATTAAACACAGATTTGCGTTTGACTTCAACACAGAAATATTATGGGCTTGATTTTATTTGTCATCTTTATACTTAGCTCTAAACCTTCCTGAAGTTGACACTTGTTACTCAAGGCCTGACTTTCTTCCCACCTGAGGGAAAATGAACAGGAATGTCTGCGGGATGATGCGGTGGCCAGGCTGTGAGTGGCCAGGGCTGTGGCTGTCCCTTCACCTTCCCATGAGGTCGCCAGGGGCTGTCGGGATGGAACGCACTCCTTTCCCCTGTGCTGTGCAGTCCTAGGATATGTGTCCCTGCCAGTGACTCTGATGCCTTCAGTTCGAAGCTCCCCGCCTCCACCGTGGTCTCTAGAAAGAGGCAGAACGACGTGGAGGTGCGCCCCCTCTTCTGGACCCACAGCTCACAATGCCCAGCATGGCTGAGCCAAGCACACTCTCCATGGGCCAGGCAGAGCTGGGGTGGGGAGGTGGCTGTGGGCCTTTACTGTGGACCCTTCCTGCTTCCACAAGGTGATGCTGGTGGTGTCACCGGACACCTTCTGAAGCAATTTCGGGATTACTTTCCCATGCAATAGGGGTTGCATTCTCAGTGGACTGAAATTGTTTCTGGACCAAAGGTTTTGGCCAAGACCCCAGCTCTGGGACTGCAGACATCCTGGCTGACTTTCCTTGTGATGCCAACAGTCAAGGTGAGCCCTATTTCATAGTCACTAGAGCTTTAGGGGCTCCAAAGGGGATGGTCTCTGCTCAGGTCCCTGGGTTAAGAGATAACAAATTCTCACCTCGATTTTAGTCTGTGGGCCCCATTCTGGTTGCTCCACCATGAGCTTGTGTTAAACGGGTCTATCATCATCCTAAAATAACCACAGAAAGCGATTCTCCAAAGATAACGAGTTTATTCTGGAATGAGCAGAAGCATTTGCAAATCCAGGAATACACGTGCCATGGTACCCTGGGTGGGCCATGGGAGTACCTGGGAGGTAAAGGAAAGCAGAGGTTATTAAAGGCAAAATCAGGAGGATTACATAAGTAGCTTTCAATCATGATCCTTGGTCACAAGAATTAATAACATGGTGGGATCAGCCCAAGGTGGAACAGGTGTAATAGAAGGAATGGCTTGAAAAAAATGGCAAAAATATGTTTGTCTCTTTAAAACATCTTTCACACCTTCTTGAGAATGTAAACATGCATCCCTGCCTTAGGCCAGTGGTTGGCAGGAGCAGGGTCAGTCTTTTGTTCTTTGTGCTACAGGAGATGGCTCAGCTCAGACTGGGAGGAGTGAAGTCCTGGGTGGAAGTCATGAGATTGTCTTCAGTGGAGATGGAACAATTAGAATCATCAACTGCAGTTGAACAGCAATTGCCTGAAGCTGAGAACCCACCCTTTAAAAGTTCTGTATTGGCCGGTTGTGGTGGCTCACGCCTGTAATCCTAGCTCTCTGGGAGGCTGAGGTGGGCGAATCGTTTGAGCTCAGGAGTTCGAAACCAGCCTGAGCAAGAGCGAGACCCCATCTCTACTAAAAAATAGAAAGAAACTAATTGGCCAACTAAAATATAGAAAAAATTAGCCGGGCATGGTGGCGCATGCCTGTAGTCCCAGCTACTTGAGAGGCTGAGGCAGGAGGATTGCCTGAGCCCAGGAGTTGAGGTTGCTGTGAGCTAGGCTGACGCCACGGCACTCTAGCCCGGGCAACAGAGTGAGACTCTGTCTCAAAAAAAAAATAAAAGTTCTGTATTTATGCTTCTTATTAGAATGATGGCAGTTTTCAGAAGGAGTCTCCATCCTCCTCCTTTGCCAGCAAAGTAATAAACTTCTCTTTCCTTCTCCTCAAACCATTTGTTCTTGTTCTTCTGATGAAGCCTCTAAGAGAAATGCTGAGCGTTGGGTAACACACAAAGTAGCTGGGCAGATGTCTTGGTAGAGGTGGCCTTTGTGCAAGGTTGTGACTCTTTCTTTGTGAATGCTTGTGGTTTGGTGGAATGTCTTGGAATAGTTTCTGTTATCAGGTAAATCATGCATGAGGGCCCACCTTTCTTGACCTCCTGGCTTTATTTATTAATAGTTTGGTTTTGACATGAGTGATTTCATTTTAAAACTGACCACTTGCACACTATGAATGTTTGGAATCCATTCTGCATTCTTATCAGAGAATCCATATCTCTGCATGGCCATAGCAACTATGGACACTCAGTTGGGTTCTGCATCTTACAGGGGTTTTGTCTGGCTGTCAAGCTAAAGTTATGCTAGGAAAAGGGAGAAGAATTGGGCGAAGGGGAGATACGAACTAAAAACCCTAAGCACACAATTTATGCCCCCTACTGACTGAATGGACCCCCTCTTGGCCAAGGGGAGGAGACCCCAGAAAACCCTTAAACTCAGTTCCTGGCCATGAAGCGAGGGGAGGTCAGATATACCTCAGACAATACAATACTTAAATAATTCTTCTTCTTCTTTATTTTTTGAGACAGAGTCTCACTCTGTTGCCTGGGCTAGAGTGCTATGGTGTCAGCCTAGCTCACAGCAACCTCAAACTCCTGGGCTCAGGCGATCCTCCTGTCTCAGCCTCCCGAGTAGCTGGGACTACAGGCATGCGCCACCATGCCCGGCTAATTTTTTCTATATATTTTTAGTTGGCCAATTAATTTATTTCTATTTTTAGTAGAGACAGGGTCTCACTCTTCCTCAGGGTGGTTTCGAACTCCTGATCTCGAGCGATCCTCTCGCCTTGACTTCCCAGAGTGCTAGGATTAGTGACAGTTTATGCTTAAGTGATTAACAGGACCTAAGGCCATGCAGGGCAAAGTTTAAATCACCTGCAAGCTATCAGTTTCCCTGGCTTGTCTGTGATTAACAGACTTCCTTATCTCAACACATTCCAAGCCTGTAGACAAAGCCTTATTTCTTTAACCAATTACAAATCTAAGAATCTCTGAAACCACCTATAACCTATAAGCACTCGCCCCACCTTTGAGATGTCCTGCCTTTTGGAGCCGAACCAATGTACGTTATCCATGTCTTGATTTACAATTTTACATGCACTTCCTTTCTCCATGAATGTGTAAAACCAGCTGTAACCTGGCTGTCCCAGGCACAGTTTCACAGGACCTCTTGAGGTCATGTGATCTGGGCCAGCAGTAACACATATTTGGCTCAGAATAAACCTCTTTAAATTATCTTACAGAGATGGTTTTTTTTCTGTTAACAGAGGTTACAGAAAAAAATGATAGAAAACTTTAAATAAGAAGGGATTGTCACAAGTGTCAAACTGTCAAAGGGTTACACTCAGATTGAGTCTTAATTCCTCCCTGAGTGGCTAGATGAAAGCCCCTGCCTCAGTTTCCTCACCTGCAAACTCAGATCATAGTCCTGGCCTATTTAGGGGATGATTATAAAACTCCAATCACATGGAGAAGTACATGCCTTGCAAACTGCCTCATGTAGTTCCTGTGTAATCACACTTCTGTTCCTCCCTAAAATCTTGTGGGTGGGACATTGGTGGTGCAGAGGTAGAGGCTGCCATGATGCCCCATGGACATTTGCCCAGCATACAACAGGCCCTGACGGAAGGGTCAGCTTGGGCTCTGTGGTCCAGCCCCACTCTCCGGCCCTTCTGCCTGGGGAAAAGCAGGAACGTCCGGCAGCAAACCACCGAGGGACTCACGAGCCAGGGCACTGTGGCCGAGCAGTGGATTTGGGAGTGGAGTGGGGGGAGCGGGCCCTGCTGGGGAGATGCTGGAGGGCTTCTCAGAGGAGGCAATGCCAGATTTGGGCTTTGAAGGATGAATGTGATTTTTCCAGGTGGTGGAAGCAGGTGCTCCTGGCAGAAGAACCCACGTAAGCAAATGTCTAGAAGCCACACAGATGTGACATTCAAAGACAGCAATGTGATAAGTATTAACAAGCATTGGTACGTGTAGAAGACCATGCTAACGCTGACGGCATGAAAGGGAGCAAGGCAGGCCTGCGGGGGCGGGGGGGGGACAAGGGAGGAGGGGCTGGGTCCAAGCCCATGGATCCCATGGTCTGTCGGTGGCAGGTCTCCCCAAAGACCACAGTAGACCCCCAACCCTGCAGCTGTGGGGCAGGTGGGTCAACATGAGAAGGAGCTAACATGTCAGGTCTGGGGCTCGTCCTCCAAGTGAGTCAGCAAGGAGGGTGGCACTGGACTGAGGGTGTTGCCAGCAAACAATGTGGTTGGTGTGTTTGATTGACCATGATCTTTGAGCAGTTTCGACTTTCAGTTTCCCTCTCGAGTGCCCAGGTATATCTGGGAGCCCAGAGCCGTGCCTGGTCATTATGCAGATGCACAGCTGGCGGCAGGATCGGTACAGCTAGGAACAGCTGGGTCTTGTTCACTCTCAGCCAGGGGAGGATTCTTTGGTAAGTAGTGGACGGATGACCTCCCCCACCTCCTCATCCTCACAGCAGCACTGTAACAGAAGGATTATTACCCATTTTGTGGGTGAGCTCAGAGAGGTTAGGCCCAAGGTCACACAGTTAAGCGGTGCAAGAGTCTGGATTTGCACCCAGGTTAGTCTGACCGCTCCCCGCCCCGCACCCCTAAACGGTAGAGAGGGCGGGAGAAGCTGCGTAGATGGGTTCACAAAGCTCCCCCGGACTCAGCTCCGCTTCCAGACTGCCTGAGACATGTCCAGGTGACCCCAGAAGGAAGGTGGATGTTGGCAGTTTCCGTCTCTTTGGGAAATTTGGGGGAAACAAAGGAGGTGGAGGAGGAGAGGGGACTCAGCACCCAGCCATTCCTCCTTGTGTCCTGGTCACCCTAAGACTGGCCCTAGGGAGTTGCTGCTGAGGCCTGATGGTGGCAAAGGATTTCTTTGGAGATCCAGGGAGCCCAGAGGTTGTTTCACCCATCCTGTCTCTGAGCACCTACTCTGTGCCAGGCCCTGCAGGGACACTGAGGCCCTGGGAGGGGAGTGACTTGCCCAGGGTCCCATGATGGGA